>CP136066.1:216035006-216228541 GCA_032622095.1 Siphonodentalium dalli
AGTCGGTGGCCATATATCCCTCATCACGATTATTAATTTCGGTAATAATGAACCTTGATTAATCTCCGAACCATCACAGCGCCCGATGGTTCCAACATTCACTTATGCACCTCTTGATCTCTAAGCATCAATCACATGTAACTCTCGTACTATAGTATGTGGATGAGATTCGCTGCCAGATATGAATTGAGATTCGATTTGTCGCTACAACACTCCCTCCTCTTATCGATGAGCTCTGGTTGTATATTTCATTGCTGGATCGACTCAATCGAACGCTTCTACACTATCTAATTACACGGTACTGCTAACTCGATTGTTCTTCGGAACAAATGGTTCAGAGATGGAATTGCACTATGACTGAGTGTAAGTGTTGGGAAGGAGGTCAGGTGGGGGGGGGGGGGCAGGAACGTAGCGATCGCGAGGGGTCATAGCCGTACGGACCAGGTGGGGGGGGGGGGGGGCAGGAACGTAGCGATCGCGAGGGATCATAGCCGTACGGACCAGGAGGGGGGGGGGGGGCTGGAACGTAGCGATCGCGAGGGATCATAGCCGTACGGACCAGGAGGGGGGGGGGGGGCTGGAACGTAGCGATCGCGAGGGATCATAGCCGTACGGACCAGGAGGCTGGGAGGGCTGCAGTTACCCCAAAACGATTGAATGCTCAAAATATGGGCAATTTTCAGACACATTGGAGATATTTTCAGTAAAATTCGGGCAAATTGAATGGTATTAAATGGGGAAATAGTGGAAATTTAAAGTGTTTTTCACATTTATGCACGAATTTATACATATTTTAGGTTAATTTGAGTCTATAAATTACTATGTATCTATGTATGTGTATATATAATGTATATTCTACAAACAAATGTGTTACAACCATGAATATATCAAGTAAAACAAATCGGACTAAACCCCCAGCCCCTTAAAAATGTTGGCGCCCGTACGGCTATGCGGGGGATGTATAGGATTTGGAATGGAGCTAGTTCGCACCATATCAGAATCCGTTTACCTCCCCAATACAATCGAACGCGAATATACGATATAATGACACGCTATATACTGTTAAATTGATTGTTGTCTGGCACAAAGTTCAGAGATGGAATTGCACTGGGAATTGGAATGAGGTCAGGTGTTGGGAAGGATACGTCTTGGTGCGAATTAACTGTTGGACATTCTACACGTAAGACTACGGTTGAATTGTAGTAACTTAAACTACCACAAATACGCGAACTTCCTAACTGACAACCCGTATTGTGTATGCGGTGATCTCGAGGACAGCGAACATTTTCTACTGCATTGTATAACATACTCTATACAGAGAACCGCATTGTTAAATACGTTATCTGAAAAATGTGACCCAACAACAGAAATACTTCTACGTGGGTCATCCGACCTTTCATACGAAACCAATTCTATAATCGCCATAGAAGTTCAAAAGTACATAAAGAATACCAAACGTTTTTCTTAAATGACAATCCCACATACGAGTCTGGAAAAACAAAACAAAACAAAACAAAAACAAACAAATGTGACTGATGATTGATACGCCGCGAAGAAGAAAACACCACAAGGGTTGTCCGTGTATTGGGGTGTCCTCATCAACAGCAAACCATACCATTCCAAATGCTATACTTTCTTTCCTCCCTAAAATCTGTAATCTAATTTGATACATCCGTCATACGATTTCATACCTCTTTTCTATCTGAAACAAATCGCATTTCCTCTGTATCCTCACTAACACATTCAAGTTAACATTACGTTTATACTAACACCACCATCCTCCATAGTTCTACGTTAATACAAGAAAACTGAAATATCCTATCGTCACCCCCTTCCCACCACGCGTGCATATAATATAATCTCTTTCTCGACGAGCTTGTTATCAACACCTGATAACAAAGACTCATCCTTTGATATTGGCTGCTCCCGCATGGTGGGATGGGGTAAATCATCCACGGAAACGACTCATATAAGCACATACGCTTGCTGTCGGATCCGATCCATGAAATCTTGATTCATCCTATATTTGTAATTGTATATATAATGAAATTACATGGAATAAATACTGTTTAAACTAAGATGGGTGTGAGAAACAGGGCGTTGCTCACGGGGTTGAATGCCTGCCATCTGCAATGGAGTTCTTGGCTCTTGACTGCCAGTAATCGCGGTCAGGTCACTCAACCCAGGGTGGTCGACCACGAGACAGGGTATGTCCTCATGTAAGAATACACTAACCCTAACTCTAACTCTAACCCTAGCCATAACCCTAACCCTAACCCTAACACATATGGAGAATGGAGGGTGGTGCGTGGTTTCGTGTATTATTACATGTATGATATACCCCAGACAGCGTATCCCGATAAATCAAGAGGTAAACCTTTCTGCATGGTTACAATTAACACCGGTGATCCAAATTATCTGTCTGGTCCACCACTGCATGGTGGTCGCCCCCCAAACAAAAGCTTCATCTGACAAGCTATTGTAATGTATAGGTCAACATCCGAGATATTTTCAGTTAGAAATGCCTTGAAAGTAACTACATTAAGAAAGATCAGGCTGAATAATAAGTAAATCGAACGCTTTCGTGTGATTTAATTACGCGGCATTGTTAAGTTGATTGTACTTTGGGACAGAAGGTTCAGAGATAGTTTTATATAAAGGACTGAATATAGGCACAGGAAGGAGGTCGGAGTGAGACGCGGCGACAGTGGGAAGATGGCGGAGGATTGTATATAGGCACAGGAAGGAGGTCGGAGTGAGACGCGGCGACAGTGGGAAGGTGGCGGGGGATTGTATATAGGCACAGGAAGGAGGTCGGAGTGAGACGCGGCGACAGTGGAAAGGTGGTGGGGGATTGTGGGAAGGTGGCGGGGGATTGTGGGAAGGTGACGAAGGATTGTGGGAAGGTGGCGGGGGATTGTGGGAAAGTGGCGAAGGATTGTGGGAAGGTGGTGGGGGATTGTGGGAAGGTGGCGGGGGATTGTGGGAAGGTGGTGGGGGATTGTGGGAAGGTGGTGGGGGATTGTGGGAAGGTAGTAGGGGGATTGTGGGAAGGTGGTGGGGGATTGTGGGAAGGTAGTAGGAGATTGTGGGAAGGTGGTGGGGGATTGTGGGAAGGTGGTGGGGGATTGTGGGAAGGTGGTGGGGGATTGTGGGAAGGTGGTGGAGGATTGTTGGAAGGTGGTGGGGGATTGTGGGAAGGTGGTGGGGGATTGTGGGAAGGTGGTGGAGGATTGTGGGAAGGTGGCGGGGGATTGTGGGAAGGTGGTGGAGGATTGTGGGAAGGTGGCGGGGGATTGTGGGAAGGTGATGGGGGATTGTGGGAAGGTGATGGGGGATTATGGGAAGGTGGTGGGGGATTGTGGGAAGGTGATGGGGGATTGTGGGAATGTGGCGGGGGATTGTGGGAAGGTGGTGGGGGATTGTGGGAAGGTGGTGGGGGATTGTGGGAAGGTGGTGGGGGATTGTTGGAAGGTGGTGGAGGATTGTTGGAAGGTGGTGGGGGATTGTGGGAAGGTGGTGGGGGATTGTGGGAAGGTGGTGGAGGATTGTGGGAAGGTGGTGGAGGATTGTGGGAAGGTGATGGGGGATTGTGGGAAGGTGATGGGGGATTATGGGAAGGTGGTGGGGGATTGTGGGAAGGTGATGGGGGATTGTGGGAAGGTGGTGGGGGATTGTGGGAAGGTGGTGTGGGATTGTGGGAAGGTTGTGGGGATTGTGGGAAGGTGGTGGGGGATTGTGGGAAGGTGATGGGGGATTGTGGGAAGGTGGTGGGGGATTGTGGGAAGGTGATGGGGGATTGTGGGAAGGTGATGGGGGATTGTGGGACGGTGGTGGGGGGTTGTGGGACGGTGGTGGGGGATTGTGGGAAGGTGGTGGGGGATTGTGGGAAGGTGGTGGGGGATTGTGGGAAGGTGGCATTGGATTGTGGGAAGGTGGTGGGGGATTGTGGGAAGGTAGCGGGGGATTGTGGGAAGGTGGTGGGGGATTGTGGGACGGTGGTGGGGGATTGTGGGAAGGTGGTGGGGGATTGTGGGAAGGTGGGGGGATTGTGGGAAGGTGGCGGGGGGTTGTGGGGAGGTGGCGGGGGATTGTGGGAAGGTGGTGGGGGATTGTGGGAAGGTGATGGGGGATTGTGGGAAGGTGGTGGGGGATTGTGGGAAGGTGGGGGTGATTGTGGGAAGGTGGTGGGGGATTCTGGGAAGGTGGTGGGGGATTGTGGGAAGGTGGTGGGGGGGGGTTGTGGGGAGGTGGCTGGGGATTGTGGGAAGATGGTGGGGGATTGTGGGAAGGTGATGGGGGATTGTGGGAAGGTGGTGGGGGATTGTGGGAAGGTGGTGGGGGATTGTGGGAAGGTGGTGGGGGATTGTGGGAAGGTGGTGGGGGATTGTGGGAAGGTGGCGGGGGGTTGTGGGGAGGTGGCGGGGGATTGTGGGAAGGTGGTGGGGGATTGTGGGAAGGTGGTGGGGGATTGTGCAATAACATCGAAACATTCGCGAACAGTTGGTGTATCCTTCATGTAAGACTACACGAAACCACACCCCCTCCATTCTCAATATGTATTAGGGTTAGGGTTAGGGTCAGGTTTAGGGTTAGGGCTAGGGTTAGGGTCAGGGCTAGTGTTAGGGTTAGGGTTGGGGTATTCTTACACGAAGGGCATACCGAAAAGTTTCACATCTAACCCAAAGAAAAACAACAAACTATTGTTAGGAGGAGGAAGGATGTTGGAGTGATGTGCTGAGAACCATGCAGAGAAGCGGCGGCGTTGGAAAGGTGATGGGGATTGTGCACTGAAATCAAGAGATTGGAGCTGTTTTCACCTCTAACCCAGAGACAAACTCAAAACTGTTAGCAAAGGCCATGCATATATACAACCTATATACACGGTGAAATTAACTATTTATTTTGTAGATGAACGAAATGTCTAGCGCGATGGGCATGTCCTATAGGTTACACTGGTGTAAATAGGGTTCGGAGCGACATCTAGTGGATTATAGGAAAGAATAAAATAGACACTGGGCCCTGATTGGTTAATAGCATTGTGTGCTTGTTGCATAAAAA
Organism: Siphonodentalium dalli; assembly: GCA_032622095.1. NCBI lineage: Eukaryota > Metazoa > Mollusca > Scaphopoda > Gadilida > Siphonodentaliidae > Siphonodentalium > Siphonodentalium dalli. Next base: position 216,040,068 of record CP136066.1, read on the forward strand.
ATCATCACACCTCTTCCCTATGATTTCCTATAGGTAAAATAGCCATTGGCACAGGAATTAACCCTTTGTAGTGAAGTTTGAATTTTTGGTGTGGTCTAAAATATGACAGTATTTTTTTATGCGGTTCTGACACTAGTTACGGAAACACAAGATTTAAAGGCGAATTCCCTGCTAGACGGACATGATATTTTTGCATACAAAGTTTCCCCAAATGTCAATTTTTCAGATTTAAAGAAAATTTTGGACCCAAAATTTATATTGCCAACAGTATACGCTAAAACATTAGCACTGAGGTCTATGAAAAACATTTACACCAGTGTAACCTATAATATACCAATCTCTACCAGGGCTGTCTATCTTACCGACAAACCTGCAAATAGTGTGTCTGTCATTTGCAGAATGAGGTCCACATAGGGTGAATTTAGTGATGCTATCCCACACAGTGCGCTAGCATCACCAAATTCATCCTCTGGAGATATCATTCTGCTTAGGCCTCCTCTTCTGGGAAGTATCTATAGTATCAAATTAACATTGTTTTTAGTTAGGTTTTCCCTTCTGGGAAGTTTCTATATGCCCTAATTTGCAGAAGATAAAATGCATAATCGAGGTGCCCAATGGGTGAACGTCACCAACTTCAAATGGGGAACTTCAATCTGATCCTAGATCTACCATAGCAGTTGAGGGCCTAGCAGACTGTGTGATTTAATTTAGTGACGTTAGCACTCTATGTGGGATATTGTCTCTAAATTCACCCTCTGGGGACCTCATTTGCAGGCTTGCTCACCGATATTCACCCCAATCACAACACCGATTTTTCAAAGATTCTCATAAATTCAGAGAAATGCACGTACAACATGGATTTCGACATACGTTAGTATTGATGTATAATAACTCGAGTGCGTGAACAGTTACCAGCGTAGCCCTTAACCCTTTACCCAACAGAACGGCCCTGTGCCAATGCATTCTCTTATATATGCGAGTCGACCATAGGTCGCCTCGCATATATAAGAGAATGCATTGGCTTAACACATTAAAAATTATAAAATTGTTAAAGAATGTAAGAAAAAATGGTAAAAAGTGTTAAAAAAAGAATTGTTTTAGGCCATAGCATTCTCTTATATATGAGAGTCGACCATAGGTCGCCTCGCATATATAAGAGAATGCATTGGCTTAACACATTAAAAATTATAAAATTGTTAAAGAATGTAAGACAAAATGGTAAAAAGTGTTAAAAAAAGAATTGTTTTAGGCCAATGCATTCTCTTATATATGCGAGGCGACCTATGGTCGACTCGCATATATAAGAGAATGCATTGGCACAGGGCATAACTGTAACCATCACAATGTGGTGAATGAACCGGTTCCAATGATATCCATATTTGTATGGTGTTATTGAGACAGAGCGAGGATATTTTAGGCTGTTGAAGCTTTATTTGGGCGTTTTTGGCCGTTTTGTTGGGTAAAGGGTTAAAGATTATTTAACGGATACGGATGACCACCAATAAAGGTGATCACATATCACACACTGGCGAAAATATGTCTCCCTGGGATATATTCCAGTATTATTTTGTTCATCGGTCAAGTAAATCGCATGGGCATACTTGTCATTTTCTTGCAGCTTCACGTGAACGTGCCATATTGGCACGTTTACGTGCAGCTGCAAGAAAATATCAGGTGCAATTGTGCCCTGATATTTTTTTCTGTCAAGATTACAACGTGAGAATGCGGCGGTTTCGATGGCGATGATTGAGTATTTTTTAACCCTTTACCCAACAGAATGGCCCTGTGCCAATGCATTCTCTTATATATGCGAGTCGACCATAAGAGAATGCATTGGCTTAACACATTAAAAATTATAAAAATAAAAATTATAAAAATGGTAAAAATATATAAGAGAATGCATTGGCACAGGGCATAACTGTAACCATCACAATGTGGTCAATGAGCCGGTTCCAATGATATCCATATTTGTATGGTTTTATTGAGACAGACCCAAGATAATTTAGGCTGTTGCAGCTTTATTTGGCCGGTTTTGGCCGGTTTGTTGGGTAAAGGGTAATAAAATCAGAAAACAAATATTAGTCGTGCTGGATCAAGTGAATTGCGTCGGGTAAACAACATATAGTCCATATTGGCAATTCATAGCATTATGAAATTTCCAATTGTTGAAATGTATTACCGTAGTCGGGGTTGGGTGAGACACACACCCACCTGAAGCCGCGTTGCTGCTCTCGTGTATAAAGTCATCTATTATATATTTTGGAAGATCTGTGTGTGTGTGTGTGTGTCTGTGTGTGTGTGTTCGCGATGAACTCGAAAACGGCCGACCCGATTTCGATGAAACTTCGTATGTGAGGCTACTATCGGTCGGGAAGTGGCATAGGCATATTAATTTTCAGATCCGAGGTCAACTTTTCACGTGCCGAGGTCAAATCTGTTTTTACGCTGTGTTACGGGACTTCCATTTGAGTTCGGTGCTTACAAATCGATTCGAAACAGCGCGAATAATAAAATGCCAGTCATAATAATGACACTGTGAGAATCTTTCGTGTTTCCTCTTTCCAACGATATATAATGCGTATGTATCCGTTTTAGTTATCTGCCTCAATTATCAAGAAGAAGTGGTACTATCTTCCATCAAGATAAAAACATTGCGTAACTTCTATGACGTCGTTAGAGGTCATAACGTTAAATCACGTTAACGCTTAACCGGCCGATGCATTTGACTGTTTCAGACGTCTTGGCGATATCTCGGGCACCGATGGTAATTTATCTTTACGTTGAAACTTGATAATTAATGAGCGTGTGTATATGAGGCGCGTTTATATACTTGAGTGGAAATCAAATCGGGTTAAACTGGCGGATTTTTAGGGACGAAATTTGATGCATAGGGCATCTCGGTATCCGCTGGGCCGATTTCCCGGTATCCGCTGGGCCGATTTCCACCAATTTTGGGGTGTTGGTGTTTGACCCCACCTGACCTTGACCTTCAAAATGGTCAATTCAAGGTCAAAGCCCGGACGAAGTCGGGTCACCTTCTAGTCTATTATATATTTGGGAAGATCTGTCTGTCTGTCTGTGTGTGTGTGTTCGCGATGAACTCGAAAACGGCCGAGCCGATTTCGATGAAACTTGGTATGTGGGGGTATTTTCGGCCGGGGGGTGGCATGGGCCTATTAATTTGTCCGTGTGACGTGACCTTGACCTTGAAATCTGGTAATTTCAAGGTCAAACGCCCGAACTTCACGGGATTTCGATGAAACTTGGTATGTGGGGGTACATAAGGCCGGGGAGTGGCATAAGCCTATTAATTTGCCCGTGCGATGTGACATTGACCTTGAAATCGGGTCATATCAAGGTCAAACGCCCGAATATTACGGGATTTCGATGAAACTTGGTATGTGGGGGTACTTTCGTATGGGGAGTCTCATAAGCATATTCATTTGCCCGTGCGACGTGACCTTGACCTTGAAATCGGGTCAATTCAAGGTCATATCGCCAATTTTGATGGGATTTCGACGAAATTTTATATGTGGGGTTACTTTTGTCCACTGAGTGTTTTGGACGGGTCGAGTCGTGACCCCGACCTGACCTTGACCTTCAAAATGATAAATTCAAGGTCAAATCGGGTAAAACCGGATGGATTTCGACGGACACGTTTGTCTGGTACTTTTGTCCGGGCAGTGTTTTGGACTGGTCAAATCGTGACCACACTTGACCTTGACCTTCAAAATGGACAATTCAAGGTCAAAGCCCGGACGAAGTCGGGTCACCTTCTAGTTCTATATAACTAGAAAGTGGTCACGTTATTGGAAAATAGGCATATGCCTATGCTATAAGGTAATAGACTAATAGTACATGCATCTATGGGGAAGACAAAAGAAAAAGAAAAACAATGGATCTGAGGTAGCAGGTGGGGAATTCAAAAGCCGAGGGGAGGCCTGCAAATTGAATTACGTGATCTTGGGAGTTTGACCTGGTTCAAGTGGGGAGTGGGTGCAGTTGGAAAGTTGGAAATCCCACATGGACATTCGCGATTCTATCAACCCATCTAAAATGGATTTACGAAGTCAGTTGTTCAAACAGATGCGTCTTAGCGCTCATTTAAAACGAAACTGAACATTTCGCCGCATGGCTACTCTACTTCGAAATTTCGTTGCTCCTCTTTCCAATTCACACCATGTGACCAGCAAACTGACTGGACGATATAGTTGGGCAAATGAAGGGTGTGTTAATTGATCCAAACTGTGAATGTTTTATTTTCTAAAAAGCGAGGATTCCAACATAAAATTGACTCTTCGAACTGGATTAAAGAATATACGCGCGCACTTTGGTCTGCCATAAAGGAGGTTCGTGTGTACTCCTTTGTCAGATAACAAAATAGTTGTCACCCTTGTTTTCGTGAGACACGGGGATTTGTCGCCGCTCTCGACCTGGAATGTCACACTCGGGTCTGCCGGTCCTCTGGTGACATTCCAGGTCTCGAGCGGGCGACAAATCCCCGCGTCTCACTCAATCGCGGGCGACAACTGTATAATATTTGATAGAAAAAGTAATATGTGTCTCTTTCAGATCCCATGTTCTTATCCCTGTGTTATACACCGAACGGATAATGTTAGAGCGCACCCCCAAGCAGGACCAGTGGCACAGGGACGTGACGAGAGGGTCTCCGTTGAGGAATTCCAACTGCACCCCCCCCTTGAATCCGACCAAACACAAGTTTACATAATTCCATTTGCACCCCCTTGCACCGCAGTGCTCAGGCCTAATAGACTATATATTCATAAACTATGGTTCTATATACCAGGTATGAAAACATTCAGATATTTGAACCTGAAAATTGCATACATCCTAACATCTTGTGGTCCAACTCCAGACAAGAGACCAGGACACACCTGGCCAACCATGGTTGTTCAGCCCGGTGTGAGAAAATTTTGAAAACTAAACAAGAAAATCGCAAAATCCTAGCATCTATATTATGCTCAGGCCTTCCTATAGATTTGGAAATTTAAAACCTGACAAACCCACAGGTTGGAAAGTTTCCAACTTATGACAATGTTGACCAAATACAGGACAATATTGTTTTCTTAAATTAACTAGCAGTTTTTAACTGACCACGGGGGAGGTACCAAGACACAAGCTTCCCAAGTGTTGGTATTTCCAACCTGACACCCCCTAAGGTTGACCATTTCATGTTTCCAACTAATGTTGTGTCAGGTATGAAATTTCCAACTGTTGACAATATTGACCAAAGCTGTCGGAGGGGTGAAACACCCCAACCCCCACCCTATCGTCACGTCCCTGAATCTGCACATAATTAAACTGAATGGGGTATATTTCGTCTCACATAAGAACCCCCGCGGGTAAAGATTGAATTTTGACCGTATACTGGCAGGATATTGTCCATAACCGTAATCGTATTCGTGATTTTGCGAAAGGTCTCTAATATTCAACAGATCCCGATGACCACCAATAAAGGTGAACACAAATCACACAATAGCAATGACATAGCAGTGCACCGTCACCATCGAATATATTCCTTTCTTATGTTTTTCATTGGTCAAGTAAGTCACATGGGCATACCTGACATTTTCTTGCAGCCACATGTGAACGGTTAACATGTAAAAGACGCACGTTTTGCCAAAACTGATTACCTGGTATTTAAAAATGGATTTTCTCCAATATCAGGAATTTCTTTATGAAATTTGCTACAAGCGATTATTGTGACACACTATTTAAGAACCATCCTTTGGATATTAATTATAACCCCATTTACATTACTTTGATGGCATGAAATGTATTTTTAATTTCACTGTGTCTAGCTACCAAGAACTTCTGTAAAATATGTTTTTTTTTCAAAAGTGCAGTTCGTATATCCACGATGTCATATCTGAATATCATGAGAGGAGACTCAATTATTCTTCATTCGTGAAATTTAATGATTATTTTCAATTGCTGAGATGAGTTCTTGCATGGTCATGGTTCATAACCAAGTTAAAGCTGGTCACCATATCTCTTAACACTGTGACCTAATTCCAATTGATTGCTCCCTGCTTGAGTGGACCACATTGCACAGCAACATTTGATTTCATTGGACGGGAATATCTGTGTCTGCTTTATTCTTTATTATAATATATGGGGGTATGATGCTATGATAAGCAATTAAAAATCTAACTCAACATTATGATACAATACAATAAGCTATTTGGTGATTGGAGTGTTGTGTGAAATTATTAATTATACTGGCAGTTGTGGGTACCGAAAGGCACAGAAAATGAAAAGAAAATATTCAACCTCTCAAAGGTATTAAAATCCATTGTTTTTTACCATCTCCTAATAATTGCTCAGATTCTATATACAATGAAGATGATGATATGTGAAATTCAAGATATTTCGCCAGATAGATCCAGAAAAATTCTTTGTTGAAAATCTCAATGACATTTTTGGCTGGATTTATGCAAAACGTGTGTCCCCTTTAATGCTCCTTGGATGTCTTCAGAATGACGCCTGTTTCACAATTTTCTGATATATACAGGTGTGTCGGAGTAAAATGTCAGGCACATATGGCGATTTTAACATTTGGCCATTTTTGAGACCCACCCACCACTCGACCCTAATTTTTGTTCCTTTTTAGCAAGTTTTTTTTCGACAACCATCCCCATAGAATTTTATAATTTTCACAACAGTACTATGTGTTTCCTATCAACTACCTATTATAGATTTGTGTGTGTGATTAGCTCAGTTTGACATGGCACTGATTGCTACTGCAATGTGTCCATGCATTTTATGTTCGGAGTCACCTAGACTGAATATATACTGGGTATTTAGTAATTTTACAAAGATAAGCAATATATACTGACTGTCTAGATGCCGTTTTTATGTTAAAATTATATTATTATAAGTTTTAAGGCCAACAATGGTTGAAAAATATGAAGAAAATTTTTGTTTGAGCTGAGGAAAAAAAATCTTTTGAGTCCCCTTGACCACACCCCACCCCTCATACGTACCCGGAAAACATGTGTTGACACCCCCTGATACATTAACTTGACATAACACCTTTAAAGACATATTGTGTACTTATTTCATTCAATAAAACCTATCAGTTAGTTTCCAAACACTACCCATATTGGAAGAATGTAGCAATGAACTAAGATTGTCGGAAATTCCGACCACATCGACTGTACAATTTCAGAGAACACAACGGTTGAACTACAATCTTATAACTAATGTGTAGAAACGATTACACATCAACTGTGTAAACCCGGTTAATACACATAGCAATGTGTAGTTTTACATACAAATACATTGATCAACGGCCGTTCTACACATATTGTGTATATTTTGTTACACACAATTGTGTAAGAACGTAGAACATGCGCATTGCGATGCCTTCAGTTTCATAGTCTTCTACATGACGGCCATATTGTTTGAGTATATTTTTTGGAAAACAATCTACAGCGATCGTATACAAGGAATGTGGGTTCGGAGTTCCGACTTGTGGGTATGGTATTAATGATATGTGAGGATTTGTTTGTTAAAACTTTCATGGCGAATACTGCTCTTAGACTCGTTTATATGATTGTTGTAATACGGTAATACTAACATTATGCAACCACGCCACGACCCTGGTTTGTTCATTTAAAACGAAAACTCACACATGACAGAGCTAAATATTACGTACCATTGTACGCCATGATGGTTTTAATATATAGATCTCCACATGTCATCAATAGTTGCAACTACCCCCCCCCCCCCCCCCACTATAGTTTCAATACTATATACCCACAGTTCGGAATACTGAACTTACATTCTTGTCTACGATATATATGTGTAAGAATCTACACAAAATGTGCAAGGGATATGTGTTGATTTTATGCACACCAGTGTGTATAAATGTGTATAAATTGACCCATTTATTGTGTAAAAATTGTTACACAATTTGTGTACGTACATAAAACTACACATATAGTACACAAATATGTTTAAGATCAAAAATGAATAATGATTGTGTAGCAGTGCTACACATTGTGTGTAGAAAACCTACACATTAGTTATAAGAGTGTACGCACAAATGTAAATATTTACCACATTATTCGGGACTCGTTATATTGGGCATAAAAATTACGACAATGATTGCGACAATAACAGTCTCTGTGTAATTCGTTTATAACAATGAAGCTGGTTCTGACTATTTTGGATACAGCATTTATGAAAACAGCTTATTTTTGGATGGTTATTTGTCAATCCGTTTGAAACAACTAAGCAGAGTGTTTTACACCACTTTAATTTAATGACATTTACATTATCCGGTGCCGGTGAAATATCGGTTCTGACTGTGTCAATATTAATGACTGCATTGTCACAACAAACGAAGAATCAATGAAAATACAAATATTAATGCTGGATGCCATCGATGTAATTTTCACCGACAGAAACACACGTTTGAGATCGATGAAAAAATTAACATTCGAATGTAAACGACTGGCATTGTGTGGAACCAAGATCGGCACGTTTTCTACCTGTATACGGATCGATGGATTTTATTAGTTTCATGACAACGGGTGATCGCATCAACTCTTAACTTAACCTTTTCATGGCGGGGGGGGGGGGTCTATTAACGCTGAAGGGGTCACTCTCACAAAAAAAAATTCTGAAGGTTATACAGGTTTTGAAAATGTGCTGAAGGGTACACATTGCTGTGATCGGCACTAATGCACGACTTTAAAGTGATGTGAAACACTTCTGTTGGGTGATCAAATAGAAATGGAGAATAATCTTGCTCAAAGTGGTTACTTTTACGAATATTAATCCAAATTATCAGCACACAAAATTGTCATTCTTATATATTAATTAAATGCAATGACTCTCGATGGCGAAATCATTTAAGTTAGTTTATCGCCGATTGTTGCGTCCCGAATCAAGATGTAAATATTTATAATTATTCTTAATTCAGACGATGATATCGATGGAGTGGTAAGGTCGATTTCTTTGAGATGTTCGATGATGTTAGTAGAATGCTACATACCCACAGTTGGCATAGCGCCTGAGTACTAACTTATCAGTTTCACGCACCCGAACAAGTCCATAATATGTCTTTAATTGTGTTCCTGAAAGTCTGGCGCTTACAATTCATTTTAATTTTCCTTGGAACATCTAAAATTAATCTCCAAGAGAAATCCTGGCACATATTTCAAAACCTCTGTGTACCTTTCAGCACATTTTCAAAAACCGATGTGCAATTCAGCACTTTGTTTGGTGAGAGTGACCCCTTCAACTATATTAACCATACACCCCCACCACCCCATTCATTGCAATGAGTCATATATGCTTGATAGATCCCAATATTTTACGACACCCACATGCGATATACCACCACAACGGAGACAGTTCGCAACGCAACGTACCGCACCGCAACACAACACATTATAACACAACGCAACGCAACACACCACAACACAACACAACACAACACCCAATACAACACAACGCAACACACTACTCAACACAACACAACACCACACAACACCACACATTACAACACAACACAACGCAACGCAACACAACACAATAAAACACAACGCAACACACTACTCAACACAACACAACACCACACAACACAACACAGCGCAACACAACACAACACAACACAACACAACACACAATACAACACAACACCACACAACGCAACACACCACTCAACACAACACAACACTCAACACAACACAACACTACACAACACACTACAACACAACATAACACAACACAACACACCACACAATACAACACAACACTCAACACAACACAACACACTACAACACAACATAACACAACACAACACACTACAACACAACATAACACACCACACAATACAACACAACACACAACATAACACAACAACACAACACACAACACAACAACACAACACACAATACAACACAACACAGCACACAATAAAACACAACACAACGCAACACAACATGTATTAGCATAAAACACCATGCAAGGCAGCATGCATTACAAAACAACAATAAATACATCAAGTAATTTGACAACATTCATTAGGTATAATATATGCCGCTTAAAACTTTAAAATGAAACCCACTATATCAATATATATATATAGTATGCTACGAATTTGAGTGACTATATACTATACATAAATAGCTGTTGCTGTTGGGATCTTCGATCAAAATATCGCCTGATCAAGTTGCATATTTTATAACAAAAATCTGGATATCAATTTGAATTGCTGAATCTCTTCCATAGCGCTAAATCCATTATATTCCAAATCCATTACCCTATATAGTTCATTTGTCAAATCAGTATCCAAATCCATTACCCTATATAGTTCATTTCTCAAATCAGCGTCCAAATCCATTACCCTATACAGTTCATTTCTCAAATCAGCGTCCAAATCCATTACCATATATAGTTCATTTCTCAAATCAGCGTCCAAATCCATTATCCTATATAGTTCTTTTCTCAAATCAGCGTCCAAATCCATTACCCTATATATAGTTCATTTCTCAAATCACGAAGTTTCGACAGACTTATATATTTTCCCCGCGCTGCAATCAATTTTGTTTATGACCAGAACATTGCATTGTGGTATACCATCACAATGGAAACATCAAGCTCCATGCAGAGTTCAGCCCCCAACGCAGGACTTACCGCTGCCCGCTCCTACACGTAATGTGAAGAAATGTCACATGTGTTATTTGAGACTTTTGTAGGCTACAATTCATTCTGCATTATTCTGATAAACTGAACTGTCCATATTCTTTTGACAATTGTCTAGATCAAGTCAGAATGAATTGTAAGTGACAAAACACTTCAATAAAAAATGTTAGATTTAATTAAGAAAATACACATGCCGGCAGCGTTCAGAGATAAAATAGCGAAGGGACTGAACTCTGTTTTGCAGCTTGTGGAAACATTTCGTGAAGTTCCGACGGACACTTATAAGTTATCACCGCATCCGGTATAAGACGCTGCTCGACATGCAACCCACAGTTTATTTCACCCGGATCCGTTAGAGGGCGCTGCAACCCATATTTTAATGACATCCGCATTGCGGTATACAAGTACATTTCGTGAAGTTCCGAGTCTTTCTTATAAGTATTCACCGCATTCGTGCATTTTGCATGACATCCGCATTTCGATATACGACAATAATAGACACATGTCGTCAAGGTTACAGTGATATATACGATAATAATAGACACATGTCTTGAAGGTTACAGTGAAGTAATTCGATTCAGATGCCAAACAAAACATTGGCACATTGTAAAGCACGTGGTTCCTAGATTGAATTTGTTTGGTGTGAGGTAAAAATATCAATATTTTTGTTATGGACTTCTGACTCTAGATTATAAATCCTAAATTTAAAGGTACATTAACCCTTTACCCAACAAACCGGCCAAAACCGGCCAAATAAAGCTTCAACAGCCGAAAATATCTTCGGTCTGTCTCAATAGAACCATACACATATGGATATCATTGGAACCGGCTCCTTGACCACATTGTGATAGTTACAGTTATGCCCTGTGCCAATGCATTCTCTTATATATGCGAGTCGACCATAGGTCGCCTCGCATATATAAGAGAATGCATTGGCCTAAAAAAAATCTTTTTTTAACACTTTTTACAATTTTTTTTACATTCTTTAACAATTTTATAATTTTTAATGTGTTAAGCCAATACATTCTCTTATATATGCGAGGCGACCTATGGTCGACTCGCATATATAAGAGAATGCATTGGCACAGGGCCCTTCTGTTGGGTAAAGGGTTAATGCCCGACGATATGCCTAAACTTTGCGCGGATGCCAATCCTGGTGATGATGTACTCATTTATTACAATTCGTGGATAGTCAGGTCTGCAGGCCCGTATATGTTAAAACTGAGGCCTATGGGAAATAATTATTTCACTGTAACCTGAAGCCGCCACAAACACCTCCATATAAATGGAGACATTAATTTGGTGGAGTTTCGACAAGCTTTTATAAGTTTTCCCGGAATCCATCAGAAGGCGCTGTAATCTCATTGTAGTCGCATTGCGGTATATACTATCACGCTATACACATTTCGTGAAGTTTCGAGTCTTTCGACAGACATGCACTTATAAGTATTTCCCACATTCGTTACAGTGCACTTTTGGTGGCATCCTCATCACAGGCCTCATGAGGAAAATTAAAAATATCGATATAGACCATACCAGTGACAAGGTCAAACCCTAATAAATTATAGAAATCGATAATGCAGCCAAAATATCCTCAGCTGTGTTTTATTTGCAATAAAGTTCCCTTACATTTGGCATTGTCGTCAATCTCCATGTCCACACAGAGGCCTTTGACCTAGTTATAAATTCGAGCAATAATTTGTCGCGAACGTGCAGTGCTTAAACGCGATGACATAACCTATAAATGCTCATATATGCTCCGCAAGTCGTTCCGAAGCCGCCCATACCATTTTTATTTCATCCGATGTGTTTTTGCCCAACTTTTCAACTTTATTCATCAAACGAATTTCAGAAACAAGACATGTCTGCGACTGGCAGTAAATTTTGACGGCTTGCTGATTGATTGACAATAATCGAGAGTAAAGTACACAAATGATGGCTTGAAAAAATCAATATGCATAGATCTGATAGATATTGAAGAAAAACTTGAATTATTAATTTTCTCTGCTACCAAGAAGTTTATTTGATTTTGAGACAGAAGTGAACTTGATAGTATCGTTAAATAATTGGAATTTGTTTTGATACAATATTAAAATTCTGCGAAAATAGCGAACATATTTGAGCATTTATAGGTTATGTCATCGCGTTTAAGTACACGTTCGCGACAAACTATTGCTCTAACATATTGATTTTATAACTAGGTCAAAGGCTTCTGAGCGGACATGGAGATTGACGACCCGATTTCTTCGGCAGATTTCGTTAGTTTCCGATACCATATCTCGAGTTCGCTTCGTTCATTTTCGCCGAGTTATATGTCAAATGAAAGGGAATTGTATCACCAATAAGAAACACATGAGGATATTTTGGATTTCTAGAATTTATTAGGGTTTTGATAGTTGGTGTAGTTTTAGCCAAAATCGATCATTTGCACATTGTCACTGGAATAGTCTATATTGGTATTTTAGTAATTTTCCTCAGGGGGCATGTGATCCGTATTACGGTATACCATCACAATGGAAACATAAGTTTCGAGTCTTTCGGCAGACTGTACTCTCATAAGTATTCACTGCATTCGTTAGAGGTAATATTTTATGACATCCGCATTGCGGTAAACCATCACAATAGAAACATTTTATCAAGCCACCACACACTCTTATCGGCCCCGAGAGGTCGCGGAGAAACCCACACGCCATTAAACAACAGAACTAATCGTGATCATGCGTCAGAGGAACACATTCAAGCCAGGAACTCTTTACGAGTCTGGAAATCGATTGTTGTCGTGAAGATGACAGCAGACGAGAGTGTCGTGACACGCCTGTCGTAATGAAACCCGCTGTACTGTAGAGCTATATATACACACCATAAAGCCCTTTTCAAACTGTGGAACAACCACTGTATGGAGTATATGATATCCTGAGATATATGGATCATACCACGAATCTCTATGCTGGTTAACCTTATAAAGTCGAAAAAATAACGTGGGGAATATATTATTAGTTATTACCTATCCCTTATTAATGTACTCACTGTAGGTGAAGGTCCTAACTTGAAATTGCACGATTTAAGTGACTTTATGAGCGATGTTTCTTTACGTTGCTTACAATTATGGAATTTCTCATGTGTATGGATTGTTCGCCAAGAGCACATTGCATGGGTATGATGGGTGTTTATTCTATACTGAAATTGTGTGTAAAAAGGCAATAGTTGTGGAAATGCAAATATATTTCAAGGAATATATAAACATATATATCAGATTTATGGAAAGCTTGAAAATAGGTCCGGATTTTCGCCCATGTCGGGGTTCGAACCCGCGCCGACATCGTCTAGCCCAGACTGCGATGAGTTTGTTCACGACAGTTGGGAAACGTATCAGTCTGAAAATGGGTTCGAATATTGACACATAACGGATCTATACCATTAACTCAGAAGAGCACAATGCACTTCCTGGTTACAATAAACACAATCGTTTACATAGGCCTCAGTGTTAACAAATCGCACTGGCCTGTTTTCTCGTGAATGCGTTGACCCCCCCCCCACGCGTCGAGGGGACATATATAGATTTTTTTTCAAACTTTGGAACGACTCATTTCAACAGATATATTGGAGTCGTTGACGCCTGAGATCAGACCACTTGAACCAGTCCGCGAGTTCGTGACATTACATTTTCACCCTACCCTTAACACGCTGGTCATCATATAATACCCGCTGCGGGCAAATACCGAGTAAACCCCGTTGCGGGCACGAGTGGAGAGTACATGTAGGTTTGTTTTGAGGGAATTTTTTTATGAATTGTTTTTCTTCGGACACAACTTTGGATCCACGAGGTGTATGGTAAACCAAGCTTCAACCAAATGTTAACAGTTCGACGAATAAAGCTCCATAAAGTGACGAAATGCTCGATGAAGTGTCAGAATAAGCTTCCATGTTTCAATTTTGTGTGTTTTCAGCACCAAGATGAGTGCTTGATGTTAACTTTGGACAACGATGTCAACGTTCCATTGATACAGATAATTTAGGAAACTAAATCTACATTCACAATCGAATTTGCTGCATTTAAGTAGGAAAATATTGACAATTGCATGAGACACTCCACGGTGTTTGAGTAAACCCCATTGCTGGCATGATTTTTGCCCGCGTTGGAGTTTAATCCTGCCCGCATTTACGTTTTACTTTATCAATGTACGGTATGTTTGGAAATATGTCTGTATTCGAGTTACTGGATAGGGATTTGGTGTTTTTCGTGCACGTTAAGGATTTAGTGTCCCATATAAAGTTTTCAGAAACATTCTCGAGAAGTGTCTGCAGCGAAAGTTTTGCTGCATAAAACTTAAATTTACACAGACATTCCGAATGCGCTCGAATAAGATTGTGTTTTTCTCGAGAACTGATATCTGAATTTTCTCTAAACTCCTGTCACAGCATATATAGATATTGCCTATCATATACGGATTCCATCGGGGAGTATGACCGCGTGCTTGAGTTGGAATATTTGTGCAATCATATCTAGATTCTGGCCCGCAAAGCCAAATTGACGTGCGGGCCATGACGTCTTGGCTTGTTTTCATAAAACTAACCAACGACATTGGCTTAAATGAAATGAATAGACCTATATAGCATGGGATTTCTTCGGAATTTGTGAAGTAGCCAATTTTATTTTCATCTCGTTGGTCCATTGCCGATTCAGCACTTGAGCAATCTCATCACAGTTGTTAACCGGAAGTATAAAATCCATACCCGATCTTTGAAAAATCACTGATGGAAAAAAAAATAATATATATATATGACGTCATTCATCTGCGCATAATAAACAACCACGCGCGCATGCTATATAGTTATAAACAACCACGCGCGCATGCTATATAGTTATAAACAACCAACGTTGAGCTTCTAAAAGTTGAAAGTTTCCAACTTGACATCCTTTAAGGTTGGACAATTTCCAAAATGATGGCCATTTCAGTCCACACTTTTGACCAAAAGTAGGAAAATATGCTACTGTCTGTCCAAAAACGACAAATTCCCAACTATATATATATTTCACAGATGCATGTACAATATTTCCGCTTAATATGTGAAATGTCTGGGCCCGAAACAGCAGTATACGGAAGAACGTGTGTACTGCACTTACACGTGAAGACGCTTTACAAAGGGGTAAATTAAAATTGACCAGGCATTGTTGGATGTCGATTCAGTATACTGTAAGTATTATTAACTGGAATGTTTGTACTTAGGTACACATGGAAACGATATACATAAGGGCAGTGGACGCTTCAGAAAAAATATTACCATTGTCATATTAGTATACCGCAATGCGGCTGTCGTGAAAACTCAATATAGTGTACTCCGAGCACAATGACCCACATCTATCATGGACTATTTAGTTCCTAACCGAACCACTCGACCGCCGCGGACTGACATCTCGATGACGTCAAACTCATAGAATTCGCGCGCTTGAGTCGTTGGTCGTGAAGACTAGAATGTCGTTATCATACCCCGCAGCCCTTTTGTTGTGACGCGCGTTTAGGACAATTCCATCTTATCGGTAAATCATCAGCTTAATGGCCTGCTGTTAGTCCTATATTATGATTTTATGCTTCGCGCCGACTCAAATACAAGAAAATGGGTGTGAGACAAAGGTAATATCACAGACTCATTAGCGAGATATCAATATTCCACCCATCGAATACGACGTATGACGTCAAGGGAGTTAGATACCACTATTTATACATCCACTGCTCGAATAAAAAGGGATATAATAAATTGACTTTGTCCGTCTAGTCGTCTGTCTGTCCACCAATTTGTCTGTCTGTCCATCCGGGCATGTATTTCACCATTGTTTATCGGATCTAAATTAGTTTAAACATATTTTATTTGCTCAATTTTCGGCACATGACTGCTTTCTCAAGAGGGGTAAATGACGTATATTCGCGTTTTCCATTCTATAGTTATCCTTCTTGGTATATCTGGAGTCTTTTTTTGTAAATCCGCGCATATAGCTCAGAGACGGATCTCAATAAAGTCACCTCGATTATGCATTTTATCGTCTGCAAATTAGGAGATATGAAAAATGAAAAGAATGGGAACAGTAATTAAAAACAATGTTATGTTGAGACTATAGATACTTCCCAGAAAATTAGGCCTAAGCAGAATGAGGTTCCGAGAGGGTGAATTTGGTGATGCTAGCCCACTATGCGGGGCAGCGTCATTAAATTCACCGACTGGAGACCTCATTCCGCAAATGACAGACACACTATTCAAGGCTGTTTCATCATGACTGAGTGGCCAACGACCTTGTTTGTATTTTCCGTTATAGAGTTATCCTTCTTTGTTTATTTTAAAAGTGATCCTAGCGACATTTCCACCTCCTATGGTACGGTGTAGAATGTCCACGACAGAAGTGTCGTATACTGTGCCTGAATTGGAACGCACAATTAAAAATTAAGAGTTGTTTTGTGCAATAAAATGGTGCCTACGTGAAGGGGAGATGTAGCTTACCATGTTGTCAAATTAAACGCAGTCCGTGAGTAGAGATAATCTTTTCTCCCACCACTACACATTTTTACACAGGCACCCGTGTGAGATAGCTACCTGTGATTTTCCTTTCTCCAACCCTACATTGTTAGCACAGGCAACCCGTGTAAAATAGCTATTTGAGAATTTTTGGGGGTTGGTGGGGGTGTCTCTCCCAATGGCTTTGGTCAAAATGTTCAATAGACAGAAATTTCGTGACTCACGCAACATAAGTTGGAAATTGCAAACAATTTACGTTGGAAATTCCATGTATGATACAACATTGTTTGGAAATTTTGCAACACATACAGGTGAATTTTACACCACATATAGGGGAATTTGTTCTCATTGTTTTATTTAACCCTTTACCCCAACAGAACGGCCCTGTGCCAATGCATTTTCTTATATATGCGAGTCGACCATAGGTCGCCTCGCATATATAAGAGAATGCATTGGCTTAACACATTAAAAATGATCAAATTGTCAAAGAATGTAGAAAATATTATTAAAAAAATGGTAAAAAGTGTTAAATTTTTTTTTTTTAGGCCAATGCATTCTCTTATATATGCGAGGCTTGAGGTACTAGTTTGATACTTCTAATGGACTTTCAAGGGGACAGGGTGCAGTTGGAAATTTCAAGGTGGATACCAGGCCTGAGTTTAGTGTGCCTACCATTTGCAGCATGAGGTCCCCAGAAGGTGAATTTAGTGACGCTATCCCACATAGTGGGTTAGCATAACTAAATTCACCCTCAGGGGACCTCATTCTGCTTAGGCCTCATCTTACCTGGAAAGTTTCTTTATTATCATATTTCTATAGGAACTTCTCCATATAGATTTTTTTCTTTTTTAGTTTAGTTTCTCTATATCCCAAAATTGGCAGACGACACAATCGAGGTTCCCAATGGGTGTATATCACAATATTCATCATTTGAGAACTTCAATCTGAGTATATGTCTCCCATAGCAGATAAGGTCATGCAGAATGAGGTCCTCCAGATGGTGAATTTGGTTATACCAGCCCGCTATGTGGGATAGCGTAACTAATTTCACCCTCTGGGGACCTCATTCTGCAAACGACAGGCACACTAAACTCAGACTCTGTGGAGACTCTCTATATCCGCGTCCCTGTGATAGCAGTTCATATCAATCGTAGTGCAATTTAGCAAATTACTAGATATATAAGTTATGGTAAATAGAGAAGAGAAAACAGATACATCACGAAGAACACCGCGGTCATCGTATTCCAATTAAATTCGTCCACATCAATCACACAGACCGCAGTGAATATCACGATTTATTGATGTTATGATCAAAGGTGTATTCATGGATCCAAACCTCCGGTTACACATCAACAACAACAGCAGCAGCAACAGCAACAACAACAGCAGCAGCAGCAGCAGCAACAACAACAACAACAACAACAAATATCTGATTTAACCCTTCCAATACTAAATGGATTCTCCCATGAGTAATACAGGTATTCATTGGATGGTTTATTGTCTGGAAAAATAAGCAGACGACAGATAATAAAAGTACAGAATGAGACACAGAATCTGGAACTTAAATGTAGGACGTTGATTGGTTAAAATCACGTCATGTGACGTCGCGCGCAGTCC
The DNA here is from genome assembly GCA_032622095.1 of Siphonodentalium dalli. Taxonomy (NCBI): domain Eukaryota; kingdom Metazoa; phylum Mollusca; class Scaphopoda; order Gadilida; family Siphonodentaliidae; genus Siphonodentalium; species Siphonodentalium dalli. The sequence continues at coordinate 216,058,872 of CP136066.1, forward strand.
CCAACTTGTTTCCAGTTTGTATAATTACCGGAATATTGACGCTAAATGTTCTATTAACCCTTCCTAAAATTTTGCGAAAAACCCTGTGCCAATGCATGCTCTTACATTGTATATATGCGAGTCCATAGGGATCCTCGCATATATAAGAGAATGCATTGGTCTAACAATATTTACCATGACCTTGTAAGCCAATGCATTCTCTTATATATGAGAGTCGTATATATATATATATATATATATATATATATATATATATATATATATATATATATATATATATATATATATATATATATACATATATATATATATATATATAAGAGAATACATTGACCTAAATATATTTACATTGACCATGTAGCCAGTGCATTATCTTATATATGCGAGGCTCCCTATGGGTCTAAAACTTATAAGGGTGGACTGTGGAATGCAAAATGTCAGACCAACTTGCATTCATACTCCTATTAGACATCACGCATAGAGATCATATTCCACCAGTACAAAACCTTGGAACTTTTTGAAGTTTTAACAGCAGGGAACCTTATAATGTCGAAACCAAAGCTCGGGGAATATATGTTTACTTATTATCTGTTTCTTGATAATGTACTTCAGGCATTTGTGCGCGATTTTGCGTTCAGTCGCTTACAATTATAGCATTTCTCCTGGGTAATTAATTCGATGTTTATGATGATGTTAGCTGACAAAAGTAAGCGAAAATCATGCAATTTAGAGTTGGGATATTCACCGACAGTGAAATTAAGGAACAATTAACAACTGAGAAATAACTTCCGCACGTTTTTTTTCGACTTTATAAGGTTCCCTGTCAAAACTTCAAATAGTTGCAAGATTTTGTACTTGTGGAATATGATCTCTACGGGTGTTAGCCAGAGTAGAGATTCATGGCATGATCTAATTTTCACTAGGTTTGAATAAAAGCTTTTTGAAAACCCTGTGCCAATGCATTCTCTTATATATGCGAGTCGACCATAGGTCGCCTCGCATATATAAGAGAATGCATTGGCCTAAGATATTTTATATTATTTGTTTTAATTGTTTAAGAATGTAAGAACACATTTTAAAAATGATAAAAAATTTTTTTTAAATGTAAGAAATAATGATAAAAATTGTTAAAGAATGTAAGACAAAATGATAACAAAATTTGGACAGTATGCTGGCGATGTTAATAATTTAAATTAGCCAGAGTAGAGATTCATGGTATACTCTTGGTGCATACGCCCTATGATGCAGAATTTAATTTCATCATTGTCTTGAGCGAATTAGAATCTTCTACTGCGTTTCTTGTAGTGATTTTAGTTTATCCTTTTCTCAGTGGGATATTCCATTTTATCCGCATACTCGTATTGATTGGATGGGGTTCACGATGGGTGGCTTCCGTTTGATCCAAACACTCGTGTCGTCTGCTTGTTCTGTGAGACTCACCATGGGGGTTACCACTTTCTCAGTACGGATACACTCAGTTTAGATCCGATACTCGTATTTAAAACGATATGTTCAGATTGCATTTGTTTTTGGATTATCTCGAGGGGAATATTGATTAAGGTTCTTGGCTGGAGATGCGCTGGTGCAGCATTAAATATCATGGGCCGGTGCATTATCTTATATATATGCGTTTCCCATAGGGAGCCTCAAGAGAATGCTCTGGCTCACAAGGTCCACGACAGGAACGACTGGTGCATCATTAAACATCATTTGCCAATGCATTCTCTTAAATATGCACGTGAGTCTCCCATTGGGAGCCTCGCATATCTAAGAGAATGCAATGGGTTACAAGATTTATGACGGGAGTTGCGCTGGTACGGCATTACGTTTCCTGTACCAGGACATTCTCTTATATATATGCGAGTCTATCATACTCATAGGGAGCCTAACATATAAGTTAATGCACTGGCTTACGATGTCAAGGTAAATAACGTTATATAGGCCAATGTATTATTTTATATATGCGAGGCTCCCTATGGGAGACTCGCATATATATGAGAATGTATTAGCACAGGGTTGTCGCAACATTTCATGAAGCTCCAGTCATGGGAGGGTATTATTCGTATTGTTGAGAGGGGCTCACTGTCCATGCGGGTGAACGTTCAGACGACCACGATTCAATCGTAAGTGGAGGAATCTGGCCGACAAAATCGTGGATAGTACGATGTCGTCGCAGATGAAGATATCGTGTGTTGTTCGTAAGCCATGGTTAACCACATGCTTGACTACACTACGATTTTTACGGTTACACGACTGCGATTCCGTCACAAGTGGAGGATACGCCTCGATTTCGCATCTAATATCAAATAGTGCTCGATATTATTTCTATACTCGCGATCTCGTCGTGATCATGCGCAGTGTAACTAATGTTTACTACCTTAGACGCCAATATTTCCACTTACGATTGAATCGTGGTCATCTGAACGTTCACTTAAATTTGTATACTCAGATCTCGAGACATCTCGTCTGACAATATCTACTAAAATCGTTACTAGGCACCGGAATATATATAGAGGATCCACAACGAGTCCCCAGTTTATAGCAGAATTTACAAAACTCGTCCAGTAAATTAGGTCTGGACCGAGTCTTTGGCGATTTACAGACCTAATTTACTGGACGAGTTTTGTAAATTCGGCTATAAACTGGGGACGAGTTGTAGATTCTATTTATTGCATGATCCAAAACCTCGACAAAACTAGCATCGGCTTCTATAAGGCATGCAATGACGTTTCGCCATGCATTGTTTGCCCGCGTAAGGACGTATTGGCGAATATTTAATGACATAATTTTCCAAACTGTTCATTCATTTCATTATAGTTTATTGGAAGCCATAGTATTTTGAGACATAGCAGAGCCTCGCCCACACGGACATAAACAGTTGAAGCGACAACATTAGCTACATATTTGATTTATCCATCGCACAAAACTTGACTTTTGTGAGGTAAATCTGGCATTGTCCTCAGTTTTACATTCGTTATTTCGATGACGCCCTTACATTTATTAGGGCAATTAAGCAAAGTTATTAGCATTCATAACGTGGGAAAACCGGAGTGCAACTTAGAGCGAAATAGTCCGGTGTTTAAAAAAAAAAGGTTTGTCCAAGCTGGCCTTGTTCTAATGTTTTATAGATGTTTAAAACGAAAACACATATTCGTTTACGATTTTTGTATCAATTGCGGTGAATTATGGACGATAAAAACGTCCCAAAATCACAATGACGTCATTTAGGTTGGTTGACGTCCCTAGCATACCAAATTACGTCATGAAAGTAGTACTAACCTAATAAAGCTACGTTGACCTAATACAGCTACATTTACGCAATAAAAGTAACGTTCATTAGGCAGGCTTTATGTTGGAAATAGAGGTAGTGAGCGGTGGATAAATATGTATTATGTGATAGTGGCGCAAACAGGGTCAGATTACTACGAATTGGGCTGCTGGTTGAATTGGGACAATGCCCAATCTTGCGCGAAATGCGACAACAAGACTTATTTGTTTAAGTTTCTACTTCACGAAATCAAAGGACATTTAAATATTATAATTTCATTTCTAAGTAGATGCAACTGTTTAGTGAATCTCGTATCTGTTTATTTGCGCGCTTTCAATGTCTATTGATGAATAGACTGGTTCCTTCTCTAAAAACATCGAACATTTGTAAACGTATAGTGACCAGGGCTAGAACTTACGTCATCAATCAACTCTCTAACTCAAAGCGGTTTTGAACAGGGTGCATTTTACCGGTACATTTGTATTGATTCAGAAAGGCTCAATAAGGGGGCAAAATGCAATCCGTATAATCTTACATGTATATTGTTTGACAATCTGTACCAGAATCGTTTCTCAGCACCGGAAACTGTAGAGGGTGGTCATGCTGGGTGCGAATTTCCTACATCCGCTCCTCAGTAATGTCATGACCAGGGATAACACAAAGCATGGCACACCGTCGGATCTGGAGCCGACACTAATGGCCGTGTACAACTGGTGTTTAAAAAGAGAAATCGGCCAAAAATCGACGCGAAATCTGCGTAAAAACGCGAGGTTTTCATTCGGCGACCACGCCCCTTATTAACAGCCAATCGGGGACATAACTGCCAATATTGACGATTAATGTACGAAAATTGGCCATATAGGTAATTGGCTGGTATTATTCCAACATAATTCATGCGAAAACAGCGTTAAAAGGCTTTTAAAAATTTCAAACCGCCAAGCTTATCTTTTAATCATCTCCCTCAATAACCGTCAAGCTTGGCGCCAACTTGCATTTTAGTCACTCTCCGTTAAAGATCCCTATACATGGTGAAGTCACGGGTTCGGCAAAAAAATCCTGGCCAAATTCAAAATATTGATCTACTCGATCCCTCTCCCACACAGAATATACAAGAAAACCAATGTCAGAAATGGTAACGCGCTTAAGATCATATATTATATACCCATGTTTGTAATTATAATTCCGTTAAAATTACAATAACAACCAGCACCTAATTGATGAACCGGCGGCCGACTAGGCCGTCTCCGACCACAACCCTCAGTGGGCTGCAGAACGAAAAATGTCTATAAAAGTTGAAATATAAGACTTACAAATTATCTTTTTCATTTCTTTTATTTGTAATTGACATAGCATGTCACAAACCAAAAATCAACATTATTAACATAATAATGTAAAGGACAATAAACGAAATTGAAATTCCCAACTACACCTTTTACAGGACTCGGCCTCCTGGTCGCGCAGGTCGACTTTTAAATCCGTCCCAAAAATGACAATTTTTCTATAAATAAACCCCCCAGCGTAAACTCCAGCGCCCAGGCGAAACTATAATTTGGACATTAGTATACACGCGACGCGATGATTAGACAGCATACTGTTTTCAGTAAATTTAATACGTCCTGATTTTTCTCAAAATATGAAATATTTACATGATAGAAACTGATAAAGTGTTTGTCGATAGTAATATATCGCCGCTCACCACGGGGGTACCGCATTTTATCCTTATATCCGTATCGATTTAGAGGGGCTCACTACGGGGGTACACATTGATCCGTATACCGGTACTTGTATCGATCGTAAGAGAGTTCAGCTCAATTTGAGTAAATCATGCCGTCGACACCGAGTATCATGCAGCCACTATGTTCTCCCATCAAATTTCCTCTTTTGTCGATGGATTTCGTGTATTATTGATGAATCTTGGCGCTTTGTTCTGACAGCGGCTAACGCATAATTCACTTAGAAATGCGCTCCAACGAACAACACGGGTGAAAATTCTTTTAAAGGTACTCAATCCGATCAGATGCAAGATGCAACAACATTGATTCAAAATGCGCTTTAGTTATCCGAATCGATTATTTTCAACAAAATAATGCTAACCACTGTCAACTATGGTACCAAATTTCCCAAAACCTGTTATTTATAAATATTTTATTCAACGAAATATGACCGTATTATCACTTGAGTATCACGAAATTTGGTCGTATATTACCACTTGATTTTAGAGTTATCCATGTGCATCCGCAATTTTTTCCGAGACCGTCCGTTTGACGACGTTATTCTGTGCCACAAATATTTGCACATCTCGAGTAATAACAAACTTAAAAAATCGGTATCTGATCACTATGAGCTTTGATTGGTGGGTTCCTCGACTCGAATCTGATTTTGTTTGCCCCCGTAGCCAAAGAAATAGTAATTTAGGAGCGTTAATTCTGATAATGGATCTTTAAGGTGTGTGTAGAGATGGTTCATTTTATAATTTATTTTTTTTATAATTTTTATTTCTTGTTGTTACAATTTGTCATAATACACATGGCTTTTTCTTGACTAAATAAATAGGTGTCATCTTTATAGTTAGTAGCTGTTATTTTCCTGTACTATTGATATAGTAGTGCGCATTTTGTTTTACAATCTATAAATCTAACTAACTGTAGACATTCCCCCAAGATGTTAATTATAGTGTTTCAATCAAAAACCAAAATATATTTATAAAATTAGGTTTAAATTTTTTTTTTTTTTATAGGACAAATTTCTTTGATAGAAAGGTGTGAACTGAAATCCTGGATGAGGCTCATTTTTATTTTTGTTGTTTGTTTTATTTGGGCCTTAAACAAATAAACTCTTGAATCAACATAGGAAGAAAGCATTCGGACACTGTCTTACTTCTTTTCAAAAGTACTAGTTATCGTGATTGACCACTTCCACGCCGTCGTCGACACCGAGTATCATGCAGCCACTATGTTCTCCCATCAAATTTCCTCTTTTGTCGATGGATTTCGTGTATTATTGATGAATCTTGTCGCTTTGTTCTGACAGCGGCTGACGCATAATTCGCGGACAGACGGATGAAAATAATTTTAAAGGTACTCAATCTCAAGAACAACATTTCTTCAAAATGCGCTTTAGTTATCGGAATCGATTATTTTCAACAAAATAATGCTAACCACTGTCAACTTTCCCCAAAACGTGTTATTTATCAACATTTTCTTCAACGAAATATGGCCGTATTATCACTTGAGTATCACGAAATATGGACGTATTACCACTTGACTTTAGAGTTATCCATTTTCATCCGTAATTGTGTCAGAGACCGTCCGTTTGAAGACGTTATTTTGGGCCAAAAATAATTGCACATTTGGAGAAATAACAAACTTCAAAAATCGGTATCTGATATCTCTGAGCTTTGATTGGTGAGTTCCTCGACTCGAATCAAATATTGTTTACCCCCGTAGCCGGGGGGGGGGGGGGGTCGGAATTTTTTTTTGCGCACATTTGGCGATTTCTTACTTTCGACCCTTGTTGGGACCCACCCACCCACGCGTCAAAATTGTTTTCCGTTTTCGGCAGTTTTTTTCCGACCATTGTTTTAACACCCACCTCCTTTTAACACTAAACTATTTGTCATGGATGTTAAAATTGACATGCACACAGGAACGAGTCATTTTGAGGTCATTCGGCCAAAAAAAACATGGCTGCCAGCGGCCATCTTGGATTTCAAAATTTGCAACAAAATAGATTGTTGTTTATTAGCAAAGCCAACAGTTAAGTTGGAACATGCAATAACATATATACATAATATACACAAGGCACACATAACATATAAGTCATATCAATAAAAATACATACACACACAATTATATTGTAATCCATGATGCCATTTACATTAAAGTGGTATCCCTTTTAAAGATAGTTTTATGAATATGCTTACTTTTTTAAGAAGGCTCAAATATTCAATTGAGAGCAAACGATGAAATTTATTCCTGTTAGGGTTCTCCCAGTAATATTTGGGAATGTGGATTTCGCGTAAATCTTGTAACTTTTGGCATAGGATTATAAAGTGATATTCGTCGCAAGGACTGTTCTCACATAAAACACACTTTAAATTGTCTGCGGAATTTGTGGTTTCTTTTGACCATCTATTTTTTTCTACTGGTAATTTATGATTAGATGTTCTGATTTTCAATAGGTAATTAGACAAATGAGATGGCAAATAAACTAAATAGCTACTCATTTTCATGGACTGCTTTATGTCTCTGTAAAATATGGCGCGCGATGAAGTAGAAGCATACTGTCAATAACTGCCTGCAGTCAGTTTAGCAGTTAGAATTACATTTTTTTCTCTTATTCTAATGTGTTTTAAGCCAAATCATTGCAAAAACAGTCAAAAGACTTGCAGGGAAAAAAAAATTTGAGTTGCTGAAAAAATAGTTTGTTGGTCTCATCGACCACCCACCCACCCCGGCATACGTGCCCGTCCCCCCCCCCCACCGTAGCCAAAGAAATAGTAATTTAGGAGTGTTAAAGTGATGTGAAACACTCTGGTAGGGTAATCAAATAGAAATTGAGAATAATCTTGCTCAAAGTAGTTATTTATACGAATAGTAATCCAAATTGACAACACACACCGCCATTTTCATATATTAATTAAAGGCGATGACTTTCGATGGCGAAATCAATTGTGTTAGTTTATCGCCAAAAGTTGCGTCCCGAATCGAGATGTAAATATTTACTATTGAGCGTTGTTCCGACTCTGTTTTCTATGGAGTGGTATGGCCGATTTCTTTGAATTTTTCGGCGACGTTAGTAGAATGCCACATTCCCCAGGTTGCCATATCGCATAACTATTAACTTATCAATTTTACACATCCGAACGAGTCCATAATATGTCTTTAATTCTGATAATGCATCTTTAAGGTGGGTGTATAGATGGTTCATTTTTAGAATTTTTGTTTTTATAATTTTTATTACTTTTTGTTACAATTTGTCATAATGCACAGTGGCTTTTTCTTGACTAAATAGATAGATGTCATTTTCCTGTACTATTGATATACTAGTATACGCATTTTTTTACAATATATAAATCTAACTAACTGTAGATATTCCTACAAGATGTTAATTAGTGTCAATCAAAAACCAAAATATATTTCTAAAACTTTGTTTAAAATTAAAATTTTATTTTTATAGGGCAATGTTTAAAGGTACTGAATCCGATCAGAGGGTCCCCATATCATCAAGATACAACAACAACAACAACAACAACAACACCAACAACAACAACAAAACAACAACAACTTTTCTTCAAAATAGGCTTTAGTTATCAGAATCGGTTAATTGCAACAAAATAATGCTAACCAGTGTACTATGGTATCAAATTTCCCAAGACGTGCTATTTATCAGCATTTTGTTCAACGAAATATGGCCGTATTATCACATGAGTATTCACGACATTTAGCCGTATTAACACTTGTTTTTAGAGTTATCCATCTTCATCTGCAATTTTGACCGATACCATCCATTTGACGGCGTGTTTCTGGGCCACAAACAATAGAAATAACAAACTTCAAAAATCGATATCTGATCACTCTGAGCTTTGATGGGTAGGTTCCTCGACTCGAATCGAATATTTGTGTTACCCCGACGCCAAGGAAATAGTAATTTAGGGGTGTTTAATCGGTTTGAGTACCTGGTATGCTTTATTCTCTCACCCCTCATCTCTCATTTTTTGATAGAAAGGTGTGAACTGAAATCCTGGATGAGATTCATTTTTGTTTTTGTTGTTTGTTTTATTTGGGCCTTAACCCTTTCAGTGCCAGGGGCCGATTTCATCGGCCCTAATTTACGGTCTGTAAAATCGGCCCTAAAAAAAAAAGTTTTTTGTTTTGTTTTTGGGGGTTGATTTTTTTTGGGTATGCTTAAGATGCTATAGCGAATTTAAAACACAAACTGTATAAAACCTTAGGGGCATGTTATAACCCAAACTATCACCAAGTATTCATTGTAATAATTTTGATGCCCATGAAAAACGTAAGATTCCCTGGCACTAAACCTGCAAAATAAGTCTGGCACTGAAAAAGTTAAAGAATATGATTTTTTTTAATTAAAATTGTAAAAAATAATAACAATTGATGAAAAATTGTTAGGCCAATGCATTCTCTTATATATGCGAGGCGACATATGGTCGACTCGCATATATAAGAGAATGCATTGGCACAGGGTATATGGGTTGATACAAAAATCGGACCTGGCGCTGAAAGGGTTAAACAAATAAACTCTTGAATCAACATAGGAAAATACATTCGGACACTGTCTTACTTCTTTTCAAAAGTAATAGTTATCCAAATTGACCACTTACACACCGTCATCGATACCGAGTTTCATGCAGCCACTATATGGTCGCCCAGCCACTATGGTCGCCCATCGATACCGAGTTTCATGCAACCACTATGGTCGCCCATCGTACTGTTTCATAAACTATTTGATGAACATACACACGAATGAATTGGAATCCATCAGTGTGTTCTATCTGTCGCATGAGTGTAGTATTCGTATTCTGATCGACACAGAACGACACGAGTGTGTTAATTGCTTTGTTGATTTGAACATATTTATTGTAACCCACAATCTACAATATAACTTATGAAGGCTTGAGGCTTTGGCAGCATTGCACTGATTGTATCACGTTTTTTGTGGTACAATTCAGGATATCTAGAATTGCAACACAAAACGACGTTCATTTATCTATGGGAATACAGGCTACTGACCAATCGGGACGGACCTTGTATGCAGGCTTGGGCAAGGTCGTATTATAAAACCGGGTTAAATATAAACCACTGCATGTCATTATTTCCAAGACAAATACTTTTATTCTGAAGGGCGCGCAGTCGTTGTCGTAATTATTATATTCGCCTGTATACACAGGATGCCAATTAAGTTTCTATATCTGACTTATCCAAGGGCTTATCGGCTAATTATAGGTCACGTATTATCGTAATGAAGGTTTCACGTTAAATTATATAGGTCGATTTTGTTCCTTTATTTTATGCCTTTAACCCTTTACCCAACAAACCGGCCAAAACCGGCCAAATAAAGCTTCAACAGCCTAAAATATCTTCGGTCTGTCTCAATAGAACCATACAAATATGGATATCATTGGAACCGGCTCCTTGACCACATTGTGATAGTTATAGTTATGCCCTGTGCCAATGCATTCTCTTATATATGCGAGTCGACCATAGGTCGCCTCGCATATATAAGAGAATGCATTGGCCTAAAAAAAATCTTTTTTTAACACTTTTTACCATTTTTTCTTACATTCTTTAACAATTTTATAATTTGTAATGTGTTAAGCCAATGCATTCTCTTATATATGCGAGGCGACCTATGGTCGACTCGCATATATAAGAGAATGCATTGGCACAGGGCCGTTCTGTTGGGTAAAGGGTTAAAGAGATTCAATGCCTCCAAAGTGGGTTTCATGCAAATTATCATCAATTTTATAAAGTCTGTAAAACAACTACAGTAATGCCCTAAATAATTGAATCCTTAACCACAGCAAATTATGGGCAATTTTTCATGATTTAGTCGGAAATATGGCTTGTTGCCATTCATAGGAATGCTCTCACTGAAAACATTCGATAATCACCCCCTCCGCAAAATAGTTCTCTCCGATGGTGAATGCAGGGGACATTCTGTCTTTCTATATGAAACATTCCGCAATTCTCTCCAAAGTTGTTCTTCAGTACCGAGTGGGAATGGACGATCAAATAAACGCATTATCCTTGTGTGTTACTTGTGTGTTACTTGTGTGTTACTTATATCACGATTAAAGGTACACAATCCGATTCGATGGTCCCCGTATTATCAGATTCCAACAACAACATTTCTTCAAAAGACGCTTTAGTTATCAGAATCGGTTGATTACCAACAAATAATGCATGCTAAGCACTGTCAAATCTAGTATAAAACTGTCCAAAACGTGTTATATATCAATTATCAACCTTTTGTTGAACGCAATTTGTTTTCGAGAGTATGTAGGTCGGCTCGTCGAATATTTGCTAGACCGCCAAATATTCCAGGTGCATGGTGAAAAATTACTCAAAAATCGATATCTGATAACTCTGAGCTTTGATGGTGGGTTCATCGACTCGTTGAAATATTTTTTACCCCCAAAGCCAAAGCAATAGTAATTTAGGAGCGTTAATTCGGATGATGTATCTTTAATTCCCCCAAATATAGTTCTCCTCAATGTTGGCACTGAAAAGACGACCTCGTTCATATGTTCCTTAGTCGCAAAATGATTTATACTTCTGCCGTTCATTTTATTTCTGTGAGCACTTTCGATGATTTACCACCGAAACACACATATTTTTCTTCATTATTGTGAATGAATGACGGATCAATAGCAGATATTATACGCTGGTTGCCTCCGCATTTGATTAATTATTTATGTGAAAACCTTCGATAATTCCCCCAAATAGTTCGGAATATGCTCGAAATAGACGATCTTAAACATGTGTACCTTAACCCTGTATATGCTAAATGGATTGTCCCATTCAGTTAAAAGTGCATATTCATCGGAATGGTCTATTATTCACTTGGGGATGTTCAGGTGGTACAAGCAGACGACAGCTAAATCGAAGGGCAGAAGGAGCCCTATTTATTGAGGGGAATGTATAGATAATAAGTACAATAAACGGTCGTTTGTTGAACTTATTATCTGAACATTTCCTATGGGATAACTACTCACCAATGATGCTTAGTATGGAGAAGGTTAAACTTATTATCTGAACATTTCCTATGAGATAACTACTCATCAGTGTTGCTTTAGTATAGAAAGGGTTAAACTTATTATCTGAACATTTCCTATGAGATAACTACTCACCAGTGATGCTTTAGTATAGAAAAGTGTTAAAATGTATTTGACTTATACATGTACCACTGCATCTTAGTTTATTTATGTAACAAGATTGTATTACACTTCCTAAAAATGGTTGCCAACGTGGGCTGTTCAGAATAAACGATCATTGATTACATATAAATTGTAGATTGATTACATATGACTTGTCTATCATTAATCACATATGAATTGTAGATAATTGATTACATATGAATTATAGACTGATTACATATGAATTATAGACTGATTACATATGAATTGTAGATTGATTACATATGAATTGTAGACTGATTACATATGAATTGTAGACTGATTACATATGATTTGTAGATTGATTACATATGAATTGTAGATTGATTACATATGACTTGTAGATTGATTACATATGAATTGTAGATTGGTTACATATGAATTATAGATTGATTACATATGAATTGTTGATTAATTACATATGACTTGTTGATCATTAATTACACATGACTTGTCGATACATATGACTTGTCGATAATTAATTACAGCATATGATTTGTCGATCATTAATTACACATGCCATGTCGATCATTAATTACACATGAGTTGTCGATCATTAATTACACATGACATGTCGATCATTAATTACACATGACATGTCGATCATTAATTACACATGACTTGTCGATCATTAATTACATATGACTTGACGATCATTAATTACACATGACATGTCGATCATTAATTACACATGACTTGTCGATCATTAATTACATATGAATTGTAGATCATTAATTATACATGACTTGTCGATCATTAATTACATATGACTTGTCTATCATTAATTACATATGACATGTCGATCATTAATCACATATGACTTGTCGATCATTAATTACATATGACTTGACGATCATTAATTACACATGACATGTTGATCATTAATTACACATGACTTGTCGATCATTAATTACAGATGCTTTGTCGATCATTTATGACATATTATTGTAATTGTCGATAAATCTCTCCAAATTTAGTTTTTCGGTGCCTACTGTTTATACAGATGAATTTCAGATATTACATGTATATTCCGATTGCATGTGACATTTCATTAATTATTTATGTGCTAACCTTCGATAATTCGTACCAAATAGCTGCCCATTGCCATGTGCTCTAAATATACGGCCACGTACATTATGTTCATTGAACGCATCATTTTGACTCCTACCAACCCCCTAACAACAGCATATATTTGAAAGCGGTAACACCTTATATTTCAAGGTAACGAATATTAGGAATTTATCCGGGAAGATTGAAAGTGGTGTCCCCCTCCCTTATACGACAGATGTCCCCCTCCCCTATACGACCCATTTTGGTGCGCCCCCCATACGACCCATTTTGGGTGTCCCCCTCCCATATACGACCCATTTTGGCATTTTTATGGGGGCTTCTAAATGGTATAAATATTTAAACAAACATGAATAAATACAATTGTCAATTATATTTCTTTTTCTTTGATTTTTTGTTTTCTGTTGGTATAGCGTAGATGTTCTAGCTGTTAGTGGGCTAGCGAGTTGGACTTGTTGAGCTGTTAGGGGGCTAGCGAGTTGGACTTGTTGAGCTGTTAGGGGGCTAGCGAGTTGGACTTGTTGAGCTGTTAGTGGGCTAGCGAGTTGGACTTGTTGAGCTGTTTGGGGGCTAATACCGTCGAGTTGGACATGTTGAGCTGAAGCGATAGCAGATTTAATTTATTCGCTCTGGATTTTAGATGCAGCAACCAGCTCGTTGGTTCGTCTAACTGCTTCGGCTATATCCGCCGCGGAGATGGTGGACCCGCTGCTGGGGTTGTTGTTGTTGTTGTTGTTGCTGCTGCTGTTGGAGAAAAAGACTTTCTGCGTGGCATAGAAATATGTAAATGATCAAGTGGGCGTATTATACCTTGACACATGTGACGTATGTGACTGTCGATCATTATTTCTGTGAACACCTTCGATAGTTCCCCAATTCTGTCCTTCACTATTGGTTCAGAATGGATTATCATAATTATATATATAAATATATTTAATATAATGTGTCGCACGTGATATGCATCACTGCCGATCATTTATTTCTGTGAAAAATATTGAATAGTCAACCCAAAACAAACTTCAATGCCGATTGTGAATGGACGATAAAATGAATCATCCGATGCATATTGAGGTCGTTCATTATTTACGTAGACACCCTTCGATAATTGCCCCAATATTTGCCCATCAATATTGGCTCTGAATCAATGCCAAACATAATTGTATATTTACATAGCCCATCTGTGTTACACTAAATCCTGTTCGGTGATTGGCTAACTGCCAATTGGATCACCCGTTTCATACACGAATAACACATTTACCGTAAACAAGAACACGAACACGACGTCACTAATTGTTGACCTAATCTGACATAATCACTAAAAGTGATCAACAGAAGGCATGCATGAATTTCAAAGTTCAGCCGAATTGTATCTGAATCCAGTTAGTTATATCGATCACGTTATCGTTCTAAGTGCTTGTAAATTTTATACTGGACTGATTTAATATTCTGCTTGGGCTTGTCTCAAATTATCGGCAGATTTTGTGAAAATAAATAGGAATCAGCTTTTTATGGGAATAAATCATCAAAACGCTATATAAATATAAGAAATGAATGTAGTGGATGTGTGTGTTAGTGGGGGACATGGAATTGTGGTCGTTGGTGGCACATTTAGTGAGAACCACTTCGCGGTTCACACAATGTGCCCCAACGACAACAGCGCCGTATCCCCAAAATAAACGTAAGCTTAAACAACATACCAGTACATGCATCATAGCGTAGCCGCGCGTGGCACAAACCACTGCCCATATTTCCATAAAAACAGTCGATAATTCTACCCAAAAAATGGTCTTCAACGCCGTTTCTGTGTGGACGATCATGTACCTTGATGTAACTTATACCTCTGTCGATAATTCTTTCTCCGAAACTAATGTCGTTCTTCATTGATGGCTCTGAGTATATTATCGAGTGGGTGTATTTTACCTTACAACTGTCGATAATTATTTATGTGAACACCTTCGATGCAGGTATAATCAGCCCAAAATTGTCCTTCAGTAATTTCCCCGAATGGGTGATCAAGGACATGCACAATGTATGCATATATCACGTGGTCCGACGTGAGTCACGTGACATAATATTTTCCAATGATCTTTTCTTTGATATAACATTGATCTTAAAAGCCGATCGTTAATGATCGATCAAATGAATGTATTATACCTTGATGTGTCTTATATCCCTGTCGATAATAATTTCGATGACCACATTCGATAGTTTACCAAATTTATCATTCAATATTGGCTCAGAATATATTTTATGAATGTCATACATTCAATGGTAATTCAAGTTGAATATTTGTCGCTGAAACACGCATTCTGATTCGTCTTTTACAATGTTTTGGCTAATATACATGTAATTTATTTTTCAGATAGGTTGTATTTTATTCACGTTACTGTTTATGTACATATTCATTATTTTACAAGTCAGTTAAGAGCTCAATGCTCATGTTTGTAATTTAAAATGCCTGACTTTATAAATAAAGCTTTTGAACTTTAACGAGCGCTGCTATCATTAATTGTTGACTCACCAGCATCGGTCGACGATTGGAAGACAATTTTGCATGGCACACGGTGACGTTGGCTATGTAAGTATATAATACGTCACTGTGTTGCCAGGAGCCGCGTAATCGAGTCAACCGTAACGTTGTTTTTATAGGCACGGTTAACGGGATGTTGTTCTGGTGCTGTTACGAGCAACCCCAAGCGTAGAACGTAGATGTATAAATTTCTATAGAAGAATCTATTTTTTTTTAGTTATTTTCTCTACATCCCCAAATTGGCCGAAGACACATTGCATTTAATTGAGTTTCCAAAGGGTGTACATCACAATATTCACCATCTGGGAACTTCAATCTGAGTCTATGTCTCCCATAACAGATGAGGCCATGCAGAATAAGGTACACAGATGGTGAATTTTGTGATGCTAGCCCGCTGTGCGGGATAGCATCACTAAATTAACCCTCTGGGGACCTCATTCTGCAAATGACAGACACACTAAACTCAGGCTTGTATATATATAATCACCACAAAAGAGTTATCTCCCTTCAAAACATGTAATGTCGATAACTATTGTGTTCCTCAAGATTATTTTTAATATTTTGATGGATTGAATTACAATGGATATCAATATCATATAATATGATGAACTCATTTATTGATGTATATGTATGTTGTGTATTGTTTGTATAATGTTGTGTAAATACGTTGTATGGCATGTTGCAACTTAGATGTTGACTTTGCTAATAAACAATTCGAAAGCTGTTTCGTTGATATTGGTGGATTCGAGCATGAAACCCGACAAGTCGGCTCGTGCACAAACTGTTTTCATTCAGTACGTTTATCCGATAATTATAAATATTTATCTTTATTACATACCTATGTGTGATTGGTTACTTTTATGATACACTCTTAACCCTTTACCCAACAAACCGGCCAAAAACGCCCAAATAAAGCTTCGCCTCGCATATATAAGAGAATGCATTGGCCTAAAAAAACTCTTTTTTTAACATTCTTTGACAATTTTAGAATTTTTAATATGTGTTAAGCCAATGCATTCTCTTATATATGCGAGGCGACCTATGGTCGACTCGCATATATAAGAGAATGCATTGACACAGGGCCGTTCTGTTGGGTAAAGGGTTAAAATGATTAATCTTCACGAAAATCTTGAACTCCGTGTTGACATTTTGTTTCCTTTCCAACAAATAATATTTCGCGTTTTTTCATTGGTCAATGAATACAGTCTGATCCATTCAAGAGATGACGTGAAGGGTGACACTTCCGATAGTACTAGCTATTTGATTGGTCTTCATTTGACAGGTCTAGGTTAACTTCCGTGTTCAGAATATCTGTCAAAATCTTTCGAAAACATTTGATTCCGATTGTTATTAGCTCTCTTTTTTAATTCTGGCTCCGCCATTTTGAAACTATATAATGCAAAATCGTTCTTTAATGAACAATTTTCGACCGATCGTTGACTGAATGAGTTAAATTTCCATTCAACTTTCGAATATTGAAATATGTACTGTTGTGAGTGCTGATTCAATTCCAAAATAGATATTACTGATATTGTGACAGATGGCCACCGGGCTCCGATCTCCGAGCACCACAGACAGAGTTGATTACAGAAAGTTAAATTCACATGGCGTTGTGTCCAGTACCACCAGGTGCTGAAAATGATCCTCTTTAACTTGGAACAAATCTTTATTCAAACCCTCACTGTGAATTACATTGATATATTGAGTGATAATAAACAATAATTTCACGAGTGAATTTTATCACTCTAACCAGCGCGTGCAGACGGCTGATGTATTCATACGCGCTATCGAAATGTATGCGTTATGGGTATATATATATATAATGGCGGTATTATTCGGATTTCTGGTAAATCAGATGTTTATAGTGGAATATAATAAACAGAATAATCACTGGTGACGTGAAATTATTCCTTCGAGACAAGTACTATTTTTTTAAAAACTTTTTTTTCTGTAAAGCAATGCAGTCTCGATTGTGTATAACGTCGCTGCATCTCATGAATTATTTCACGTCATAAGGTCAACCAAGTTAATATTCTGTTTAGTATGTACCACCATGCTATACCCATTACGATGATTCTGTTTAGTATGTACCACCATGCTATACCCATTACGATGTATGTACCACCATGCTATACCCATTACGATGTATGTACCACCATGCTATACCCATTACGATGTATGTACCACCATGCTATACCCATTACGATGTATGTACCACCATGCTATACCCATTACGATGTAACTTGTAGTATTAAGCCTATATAATAACGTGATCTCTCGTGATGTCTACCTCTACTAAATGTATACAGCTAATTATTTTTTTACAACCCATCCACGTGGTTTCGAGTTGATGAGTATGCACGTATTCAAAACGGCCGAGGCTATCTAAAACGCGAACAGATGCGAGGCAAAAAGGTAATACACTAAAATATGACATATTCCATATTATTTTGACTGCTACGAGCATATGCTATACTATTTTTCAAACAAGCTGATACCTCATTTATGTCCAAATTAATATTTGTTTGCTCTAACATTCTTACCAAAGTTTACAGTCGCAAGATTCTCCAAGATGTATGGACTGGTGTATTCCACGCACATTTGCGTTCTTGTTACATGTATATAGTAATTATGAAATCCGACAATTGTCATGTGAATGCCATAGTTCCGTGGCATGTCAAGATCACACAAGGCCCGGGAGTCAATTTCCGGAGCGAATCAGTTGAGAGCCAACATACAGAAATGCACCAACAAATTTGTCTCTATGTAGGTGGTGTCAATATGTTGGCATGCCCGTTAACCGGTATAGTTAGAGTTCTTTTTCGTATGTGATATTATTGAAGTTCTGATCCGAGCAGGATCTTCCTCAAACTCCATGCAGAGTTCAGTCCCTTGCTACGCAGGACTTACCGGTCGCTGCCGGCTCATACAGTTGTACACATAAGGTGAAGAAATCACTCATTTATCTAAACACATCAAAAAAAGAAAGTCCCCCCTAATATATTCGGTAATATTTTATGAGATATTGGATGGATTTTGATGAAACTTTCCCCAAATTATTTGAGGTACCAAAGACATCAAGTGTGCTATTTACTGTGTAGTGAGGTGGGATATGGCTGAGTCAGCACAAATTGAATGGAAGAGGGGCGCTTTTCAAAGTTGTAAAAACACAGGTAGAGCGACAGACATTCAGCTGTGCCTTGGTCCCCACTTCTCGCACAGGCTTGGAACATCCTTATCTGTTGGTACATCAATGGCCTACATGGTGGGAAACGTGGTTTACTGAAAAATGGCTTCAAAGAGGCTGATTTCAATAACTCTGCTTTGCTCACAGCATGAAACTTCAAGGTGTAATTCCAAAGGAATAGGGTTAGACTGAATGGCATGGGCATTCACCGGGAACATTGTGTCTCGAAGATGACACGCATGCTATCGTGGACTCACATTGTCACTTTTAGACCACATTTACAGCCATTAACAACGTGTGTGAACAATGGAACAATGGAGTGACTGTCCACTCCACGTCAGTATTTTGCAACTTTTGAAAAGCACCCCTCTTTCATTGAATTCATGCTTAGTCGGCCATAACATAACTCACATGGCGGTGCCTCACTCAGGTTCTGTATCAGATATCATTAAACATTTGCGTAAAGTTTCGTCAAAATCCATCCAATATCTCATAAAATATTATCGAATATATTAGGGGGGGATTTTATTTTTGTTATGTGTTTATTTGAGACTTTTGTAGGTTGCATTAATCTGAGAAACTGAACTGTCCATATTCATTTGAAAATTGTCTAGATCAAGCCAGAATTAATTATTAGTGACAAAACACTTCAATAAATATTTTTAGTGTTAGGTTTAAATAAGAAACTACACATGCCAGCAGCGGTCAGACATAGCGTAGCGAGAGGACTGAACTCTGTTTTGCAGCTTGCTACAGGCATGGCGTTTACCACGACTGTTGTGACATATTTGGCATATTATTCATGTCGATCATTATTTATGAGAACACATTCGATAGTTTCTCCGAAATTAATGTTGTTCTTCATTGCTGGTTCTGAGTATATCGAGTGGGTGTATCAATGAGACGGACATTCAAAGGTTGAATTATGCCAATGTGAAGAAAGCTATGTTTTGTAAAGTGCATTGACGCCGGTATATAAGCAATTTGTTCGTAACAGGCTGTTTTAATCTGGAGAAAGATTATGTCACCCTGCGCGAAGCAGCAAAAGGTCATTATTAATTTTTACATTTAATCCCCTAATCCCCCATTCAGCCCATTGTCTGTCTGATCACTCACGGCGCGCCTGCACAATGCATGTATATGATGACATTGTATTTATGACGGTCGAGGTTTATGAGCACCAAGTGTAAGACAATAGCTTAAAGGTACTCAACCCGATAAAACTCCTCTCAATTACTATTTCAATGGCTTCGGGGGTCAAAAAAATTTGATTCGAGTCGAGGAAGTCACCCATCAAAGCTCAGATTTGTTAGATATCGATTTTAGAAATCTATTATTTTTCATTATCGGGAATTCTTACTGGCCCAGTACGTAGTCAATTATTACCACTTGATTATAGAGTTATCCATCCTTGTCTGTTTGAATAGAATTTTGGCGTAAAATCTCGAGCATGTTACCAAATTGACGGCAGTTATAAGTACTCATCTCGAGAACATAAGAATTTTCAAAAATCAATATCTAATAACTCTGAGCTTTGTTTGATGGGTTCCTCGACTCGAATCAAATATTTTTTACCCCCAAAGCCAAAGAAATAGTAATATAGGACCCTCTGATCGGATTGTTGTTGTTGGAATCTGTTGAGATGGGGACCCTCTGTACGGGTTGAGTACCTTTAATCAGCCAAATGTGAATCACGACAGATATTTTGTGGCTATTTGTCGTCAATACCGATACAGTCAAAATAATATGCAAGCTTTTATGACAGATTGTAATTTGATAATGGCGTAACAATATTAAGTTATTAGTTTCCAGATGTCACTTAAATATTTATCCTTGGATAAATATTTAATGATTTAAAAAAAGATATTGATATAAAACAAAAAAATAATTACATTAAGAAGGACAATCCCGGGGTTACCCCCCCCCCCCCCCCCAAATCACTCTTTCACATAAAGATTAATAAATTTGTAATAAATGATATATATAAAAATACTTCTAGTTCATCAAAATTGTTTCAATTATTGTGTATTTTACCTGTGTCTGTTAGATTTTACGTTTTAGTCATTAATTGTGAACCGACCAGAAAACGATGATTTAATTTGGCCAAAGTTTTTTTTAATTTGGCCAAAAAACATTTGGCTAAAGTTTTTTTCATTTGGCTAATAAAATTTTCATTTGGCTAAACTTTTGGCTAAAGTTTTTTTCGGTCCAGCGCGAACACTGTGTATCATACCTTCATCTGACTAAAATCACGTTCGATCATTATTTCATCTGACTTACACCACTGTCGATCATTATTTCGAATGCATAAATACTTCTCTTGAAGGACCAACTTTCGTGTTCGTCGGGATTATATTCGCTGTTCGGCCCAGGACGCCGATATAATCGATGGTGGTGACGAATATCGGCGGACCGCGTCCCTACGGAATCGTCCTAATTGGTGGCTGTCATATGAAGGATATCGCTATCATACGGAGGATATCGCTTCAGCGGAGATGGCTTGCCTTCTGTCGATGTAAATTAGCTAATACATTCTCGCGCCACTGCATTCAATGGGAACAAGTCATAGATAGATAATAGATAGATAAGTTTAATAGGCAAAACATCCTTATAAGGACAGTATGCAAACATATTAATATATAGTTGTACATTGAACAATACAATAACTGATATAATAATAGATGGTAATATATAACCATTTAAGTAAAGCTGAATGTGCATAGGGTCGTCTCGTCTTCATTTATTCATTGCTTATGAGGCGATGCTCATCGCGTGCGGAAAATAATTTTCGGATTATATGACATATTGAAGTGCATGAATTTGAAATTTCGTTGGATAGTATTTTGACAAGCTGTTCAGTTTGTGTCATGTTTTCAAAGTCTGGGAACTGTGTCTTCATAAGAGTTATTAGTTCGAGCCGCGGTGTGCGGTAAGCACTACATTCCAAAAGAAAGTGTTTTTCATCTTCAATAGCATCATCTGAACAAAATATAGTGTTCAATGCTAGCTCCAGCAGACAGTAGCAACCGATAAAGATACGTCTACGCTGATATATTTACCTGCGAATTGTCCGATTCTCGAGATTGCTGCGTGCCATAATGTCATACACTCAATGTGAACACATTCGGGGGAAGAAATGTGTTCAATATGAATAAAGTCAGGTTAACAATGGTATAATTTGGTCAAAGTAATGTACTCCTACGTAAAAACGACATATCCTTGTAAATTACAAGCAAATGCACTTTACTCTTGTAAAAATACTGGTGAAACATGACATACATGGATAAAAAACATGTACATAAGAACATATACCGTAGTATATGACTTCTTCTTGAGAAAAAAACGCTCTTTAAAAACGCTCTTTAAATGTTTGTATAATCTTTTTAAGTTATAAATAATCCGTTATTTAGTCAATATAGATTTCTTCGAAAAAAAAGATCTTTAAAAATTCGTCAGTTATTTCAAAACGTGGCACTGAAACCATGATTATTTTTATACAGGTTGGTTCCAGCCAGAGATGGATTTTCTGAATAACTGAATTCTACATTCTCTACTCTTAATGTTTTTCTCTACTCTTAGTGATTTCGAATAACACGTCCTTTGATATCTAATGATGTTAGGTAATGCCATATCTACAACTCTTCCCAATTTTATAGCGGATATAACAAAACGAGCCCAGTCAATTAGGTCTGAACCTCGCCATTGGCGAGGTTCAGACCTAATTTACTGGACAAGTTTTGTAAATTTCGCTATAAAATGGGGACGAGTTGTAGATTCTCTTTATTGCATGGTCCAAAGCCTAGATAAAACATACTGAAATCAAGACGTGAAACTAACATCGGCTTCAAAAAGACCTGCGATGACGTTTCAGGAAACTATGCGTTGCTTGCCCGCGTAAAGAAATAGTCCCAGACAAATAAAGACTCTTTAAAGATATTTTATGTACTTGTTCGGGTGTGTGAAACTGGCAAGTTAGTATTCAGGTGCTATTCCAACTGGAGGAATGTAGCATTCTACTAACATCACCGAAAATCTCAAGCAAATCGACCGTACCAAATTGTAAATATTTACTATTCGAATCGGGACGCTTCTATCGGCGATAAACTAACGAAAACTATTTCGCCATCGGCAGTCACTGCATTTAATTAATATAGAAGAGTGACCGGTGTGTGTTGTCAATTTAGATATAATATTTGTTCATATTAAAATTTGGATCTAAATTAAGAAAACAATATTTGAAGAAAAAAGCAAAACTTGTTCGAAATAATTTCATCTTGAATTGACAGTGGGCACTTAGTGCGAAAACAATTTGGGTCGAGTTTGAAAAAGTGGTCTGGGAATTCGGCAATCTCCATACAGATGCGTCCCTTTCCTATGCTTCTCGCTCCAGAACACAACATCCGTATAGATGCGTCCCCTTGCTATGCTTCGCGCTCCACGAATAGCAGGGACTGTTTCGTTGGCAGAGCTTGGGAATTCGGGCGCCATCTGCTCGGTCGGAGAAATTTCGGTAAATATGTCAAAACGACGTTAACCCTTTCAGTGTTAAGTCCGATTTTTGTATCAACCCTTATTTCCTTGATAATTTTTCAATTTTATTGATTATAATAATGTGATACATTGATGGACAGAGCTCTATCACATTATTATAATCAATAAATTTGAAAAATTATCAAGGAAATATGGGTTGATACAAAAATCGGACTTGGCACTGAAATGGTTAAAGGTACTCAATCTGAATTAACGCTCGCAAATTACTATTTTCTTGGCGTCGGGGGTAAAACAATATTTGATTCCAGTCGAGGAACCCACCCATCAAAGATCAGAGTGATCAGATGTCGATATTTGAAATATATTATTTTAATTTTAGGTGGCCCAGTAAACAGTCGACGAGAAGAATTTCTCTGACCAAATTGCGGATGAAGATGGATAACTCTAAAATCAAGTGGCTTTTTTGTGTCAGATAGGCCTCTTTGACAAACCGGCAAAATTTCGTTGAACAAAATGTGGATAAATAACATGTTTTGGGCAATTTTATACTATAGTTGACTGTGGTTAGCATTATTTTTGGGCAATTAATCGATTCTGATAACTTGTTGTTGTTGAAATCTGATGATATGGGGACCATCGGATCGGATTATGTACTTTTAAACCATATAGCCAACAAAACAACTAAGGGGCTTGTTACACGAACCGGGACAACCCGGTCTGCCGGGACAACTCGATCACGCTGTTATGTGAGCCGAGACAACTCGGTTAGCCGGGAAAACCCGGTCTGCCGGGACAACTCGATCACACTGTTATGTGAACCGAGACAACTCGGTTAGCCGAGACAACCCGGTCTGCCGGGACAACTCGGTTTGATATCCACGCAACTAGCTATCCATCTAGCTATCAATCACGCGTCACGAAGTCAGTCCCTAATGTCGGCAAGCCCATAACTGAGTGGCTTGGGTTGTCTTTAAACGTCACTCACATAACGCGAACAGTCTATTGGCTAACGTCATGTCACGTCACAACGTTCCAGTTTCATCCCGGCTAGTTACGTGAGCCGAGTTGTCCCGACAAGGCGGGACAGGACAACTCGGTTTGACCCGCTCATGTAACAGCACACCATATGTTCAGTGAGCAAGCACATTAGACTGGGCAATCCGGCAAACCGAGTTGTCCCGGCTCATGTAACAAGGCTCTAACAAACCACCTTCTTTATGTAGGAACACGTCTCCAGTGCCTCACCCACATCGAACTGAATACATTCCCGCCCCATGAGAAATGTCTAGACTTTATTAGCAAAGCCACGTCATAGCCCGTGACAGTTAAACAGATTACGAGTTCCGGGAATAGGTTCAGTTGAAATCACGAAAATAATGAAGTTGACTTTGTGTAGAAGAGAACTGTCACCCCGAGATGAACTAATCGGTTTCTCGTGGTTTCTCGCGTCACCTCTTGCATAGTGAACGTCGTGCCTCGACTTCTAACTTTCGAATGAAGTAATAAATTACCATATTAATCGATGGAGGTCTGACTGCTGTGTACCACACGAATCAGATTCCCATGCAATAATATCTTAGCGGAGTCGATATACTCCATTCGATATGGTATTATGTTTAATCCCGGAACAGCAATTCATGGCAGCTATACTCATATACATCAATCTAAAATCGTTATATTGGTCCGGGGTTTTATACTATACAGACGGCCAATCTACGAAACAGAATACGGACCCACAGGGATGTAACGTAATAGGCCTACATGGCTGGCGAAACTGGATTTTCCGCTATGCATGGTTTCTATGTAATGATCTTGTTGGGTTTGAATGCTGTATGTTTAGTATAATAATGGTGGAGATGATGATGATGATGATGATGATGATGGTGATGATGATGGTGATGATGATAATGGCGATAATGATGATGATGATGATGGTGGTGATGATTATGATAATGGTGATGATGATGATGACAATGTTGATGATGATGGTGGTGGTGGTGGTGATGATGTTGATTACGATTATAATGATGCGATGATGATGGTGATGATGATGGTGATGCTGATGAAGATGATGATGGTGATGATGTTGATGATTATGATGACGTTGGTGCGATGGTGATGATGATGATGATGATGGTGATGATGTTGACGATGGTGATGATGATGATGATTATGATGATGTTGCTGATGATGGTGGTGATGATGATTACGACGATTATAATGGTGCGATGATGATAATGATGGTGACGACACTGTTGGTGATGATGATGATGATGGTGATGATGATGATGATGATGTTGATGATGGTAATGTTGATGATGATGTTGATGGCGATTCTTGTGGTAACGATGGTGATGATGATGATAATATTGGTGATGATGCTGACGTTGGTGTTGATGATATTGATGTTGATAGTAATGCTGTTTATGATGGTGATGATGATGATGATGATGACGGTAATGGTGGTGATGATCTTGATGGCGAATCTTGTGGTCATGATGATAAAGATGACGATGATGATAATGATGATGATGATGGTGATGTTGATGGCGATGGTCATGTTTATGATGATCCTGATAATGATGATGATGGCGATGATGACGATGGTGGCGATAATGATGATGTTTATGATGATGTTGATGATGTTGATGTTGATGGTAATGCTGTTTATGATGATGATGATGATGATGATGATGATGGTGATGTTGATGGCGATTGTGATGTTTATGATGATGCTGATAATGATGATGATGGCGATGATGACGATGATGGCGATAATGGTGATGTTTATGATGATGTTGATGATGTTGATGGTAATGCTGTTTATGATGATGGTGATGATGATGATAATGATGATGTTGGTGGCGATTCTTGTGGTCATGGTGATAATGATGATGATGATGATGGTGATGATGGCGATGGTGGTGATAATGATAATAATGATGTTTATGATGATGTTGAGGGTGATGGTGATTGTAATGACATTTATGAAGATGATGATTCTTATGATGATGGTGATGATGATGGTGAAAATTTTGACGATGATGATGATGACGATGATGATGGTGATGATGTTGGTGATGATGCCGATGCTGGTAATGGTGATGATGATGTTGATGGCGATTCTTGTGGTCATGATGTAGATGATGATGATGATGATGATGATGATGATTTTGATGGTGATGGCGATCGTGATAATGTTGATGATGTTGATGATGATGTTGATGATGCTGATGGTGGTGATGGTGGTGCTAATGATAATGATGGTGATGATGACGAGGAAGACGATGATGATGTCAGCGTTATACTCTATTCGATATTGTATTATGTATATGTGACACGCCATATCAAATCCAGTCGTAAGTCGGGATTTGTTTTACCCTGTGCCAATGCATTCTCTTATATATGCGAGTCGACCATAGGTCGCCTCGCATATATAAGAGAATGTATTGGCCTAACAATTTTAATATTTTTTTCTTGTATTCTTTAACAATTTTACAATTTCACCCATACAGAGCCCCAGACAAACATTAGCAGACGACACTCTTCTATATGCTTCTATATATGTGTGGGGCTCCCGGCAGGGTAATGGATGTTTTTTATTTTATGTCCTAAAAATTGTAAGAAACATTTATTTAAAAAAAAATGAATTTTTGTTTAGGCCAATGCATTCTCTTATATATGCGAGGCGACCTATGGTCGACTCGCATATATAAGGGAATGCATTGGCACAGGGTAAAAAAATCCCGACTTAGGACTGGATTTGATATGGCGGGTCACATATTACCGGAACAGCAATCCATGACAGCTATACGTCGTTATATTGGTCCGAGGTTTAAAACCGTACTACAAGTGATTTTAGTTTATTTAAAAATATTAAAACTTCCAGGATACGTTGTTCAACTGACCAGTATCCAAAACTGTCCGCCTCTGACCGAGAGCTGGGGTCCGATAATTTGATCCAATAGAGTGAGTAGAACTAGAAACTAGAAATTCATTATATACCTACTTGCCCTCATAAATAAAAACCAAATAAATGATTTTATGACCTTTATATAAATAGGAGAATGTTGCGGGTCGACTGATTTGGGTTGGCCTCTTGACAACCGATTTACGACATTAATGATGTAAGCCCACCGTTCTACTGAAAGACAAAAGTGGTCGCATTTAAAAAAAAATCGCTCCTCGTATTATTTAAAAAATTGGTGACGTCACAAAATCAGATCAAAGCTTTGTTTCGTTATGATGTCTGTGTAATAACACCAGTCTTATTAAAAAATTCCTTTACTATAATCAGCCAAAACATACTCCAAAACTTGATATTGAGAAAACTGACCGTTGCGTATCAATTTGTATTCATGCATTTTACATATATTTGTTTATTCACTGGAATCTTATCTAAATTCAAATTTAAATATATAAAATTGAATCTGAAAATTAATGTGAAACGGTTAAATTAATAAACAGACATTATTGATGAAATTCTGCCACATTCAGGGATGCCGGGTTGACGGCCGTCATTGGCCACGGCACTCCACACAATACTTGTATGAATCCTATTTATATTATCATGTTTTATCATGTACATATTGTATTGTGAAATATATATGATCTATCTATATCTATCTATCTATCACCATTTGTTAAGGGGCGCGCTTTCCCTCTGCATTGACGCCCCTGAACAATAAAACACTGGTCTTTTGAGCGAGAATGACAAACTCCATACAGCGCCCTCTACAGGCAAACTCCATACAGCGCCCTCTACGCTATCGCTGCCATATATCACTGCCACAATGAGTGTACTTTGCAGACGATAAATCTATTTTTACATATCGTCGCGGAACTGTATTTACTACTATTTAGTCACCTATTATCTTGTTTTGACCACCAAAGTTTGAAATAATGGTAATTCTTTCGGTATTGATAAGAACAATATGAACTGAGCCAGACATAGACAATTTTAATCCTAAAACATAAGAACTAAACACACGTAAGAATTCCTTACCAATTAATGTCATTATGGCAGTGGTATCTCAGCGGTGCGATGGGAGATAACTCTGCCTGGAGTTTGTGCCACAAGTATCCGAAATGCGAAGAAAGTAGCATCATCGCTCAGCGTCCAATAACGATCAATGGAGAGGACCGCAATGCGCAAACTTAATGTGCTCACCTGTCCGTATGACCATATGACCCTTCCCCATTTAGCGACTGCCCCCTCGACTACTCTTCTCCGGCGCCCCTGAATAAGAAATCATTGATATTTTAAAGACATATTATGGACTTGTTCGGGTGCATTAAACTGATAAGTTAGTACTCAAGCGCTGTGCCAGCTGTGGGGATGTAAAATTTTACTAACATCGCCAAAAATCTCAACGAATCGACCAAACCACTTCATAGAAAACATCGCTTGAATAACGCGCAATTGTAAATATTTACTCTCAATTGGGGACGCAACAAACGGCGATAAACGAACGCAAATGATTTCGCCAACGAGAGTCATTGAATTTAATTGATATATAAGAATGATGGCGTGTGTTGTAAATTTGGATTTATATTCGTAAAAATAACTATTTTGAGCAAGATTATTCTACATTTCTATTTGATCACCCTACCTGAGTGTTTCACATCACTTTAATGTGCTCACCTGTCCGAATACCCATATAACCTTTCCCCATTTGGCGACTGCCCCATCGGCTACTCTTTCCCGGCGCCCCTGAATAAGAAATCATTGATATTTTAAGAGGAAGTAACGTGGTTTAGATAACCGTTCTTACGTATGATAACATATACTGTGTCCCCGCACAGCCATTGTTAATATAACAAAAACCCCCTCCCCCTGGTAGAAATTAATCTTGGAGGGGCATCTACCCCTCTGATTCCTCATCAAGCGCCCCTGTGTAACAAAACACTGATCTTTTGAGCAGGAATGACGCGGGTTTCCGCAATGCGAAGAAAGTCGGGTCATCGCTCAGCGTCCAATACCGATCAATGTCGGAGAGGACCGCAATGCGCAAACTTAATGTGCTCACCTGTCCAGATACCAATATAACCTTCCCCGGTTGGCGACCGCCCTCTCGGATCGTCTAACCCGGCGCCCCTGAATACGAAGTCACTGATCCTGAAGAGGAACTAACACGGTGAAGATAACCGTTCCAACGTATATGATAACGTATACCGATGTGCATGCCACCTTAGTTGAGTTGGAGGGGAGCTGCCACCTGTCTCCTAGCCGCCCCTGAATAATATAACACTGATCTTTTGAGAAGGAATGACGCGTCTAACCGACCCATATATACATGTATACGTATGCCCCTGTATATTTTACAATCAGATTGTGAAACCAGTCATTTCGTGAAACTACTGTGAGGGCCAGTCACTTCATTAAATGACGGAAATTTCCAGTCATCTCATCTGACTAATTTCAGTCAACTTGTGTAATGACTGGAATGTTCACGAAATGACTGAAAATTTTAGTCATTTCACGAAATGACTGGTTTCACAATCTGACTGTAACATATATAGCTCTTTCGCCTGGTGGAAATTTCTCATGTTAAGTAAACGGCATTGCCCCCTTCCCCTGGTGGAGATTGAACTTGAGAGGCATCTACCCATCTGATCCCCCACCAAGCGCCCCTGTGTAACAAAACACTGATCTTTTGAGATGGAATGAAGTGGATATCCGCAATGCGAAGGAAGTAGCGTCGTCGATCAGCGTCCAATAACGACCAATGCCGGAGAGGGACCGCAATGCGCAAACTTAACCCTTTACCTAAACAGAACGGCCCTGTTCCAATGCATTCTCTTATAAATGCGAATCGACCATAGGTCGCCTCGCATATATAAGAGAATGCATTGGCTTAACACATATTAAAAAATGATAAAATTGTCAAAGAATGTAGAAAAATATTATAAAAAATGTTAAAATTGTCAAAGAATGTAGAAAAATATTATAAAAAATGTTAAAAAATGTAAGAAAAAATTATAAAATTGTTAAAGAATGTAAGAAAAAATGGTAAAAAGTGTTAAAAAATGAATTTTTTTTGGCCAACGCATTCTCTTATATATGCGAGGCGACCTATTGTCGACTCGCATATATAAGAGAATGCATTGGCACAGGGCATAACTGTAACCATCACAATGTGGTCAATGAACCGGTTCCAATGATATCCATATTTGTATGGTGTTATTGAGACAGTCCGAAGATATTTTAGGCTGTTGAAGCTTTATTTTGGGCGTTTTTGGCCGCTTTGTTGGGTAAAGGGTTAATGTGCTCACCTGTCCGTATGCCCATATGACCCATCCCCATTTCGCGACTGCCCCCTCGACTACTCTTCCCCAACGCCCCTGAATAAGAAATCATTGATATTTTAAGAGGAAATAACGTGGTTTAGATAACCGTTCTTACGTATGGTAATGTATGTGTCCCCGCACCGCCCTTGTTAATATAACAAAAAACCCTCACCCTGGTAGAGATTTAACTTGGAGGGGCATCTACCCCTCTGATTCCCCACCAAGCGCCCCTGTGTAACAACACATTGATATTTTGAGCAGGAACGACGTGGGTAGTCCAATAACGATCAATGCCGGAGAGGACCGCAATGTGCAAACTTAATGTGCTCACCTGTCCGTATGCTCATATGACCCTTCTCCATTTGGCGACTGCCCCCTCGACTACTCTTCCCCAACGCCCCTGAATAAGAAATCATTGATATTTTAAGAGGAAATAACGTTGTTTAGATAACCGTTCTTACGTATGGTAATGTATGTGTCCCCGCACCGCCCTTGTTAATATAACAAAAACCCCTCACCATGGTAGAGATTTAACTTGGAGGGGCATCTACCCCTCTGATTCCTCATCAAGCGCCCCTGAGTAACAACACACTGATATTTTGAGCAGGAATGACGTGGGTAGTCCAATAACGATCAATGCCGGAGAGGACCGCAATGCGCAAACTCAATGTGCTCACCTGTCCGTATGCCCATATGACCCTTCTCCATTTGGCGACTGCCCCCTCGACTACTCTTCCCCGGCGCCCCTGAATAAGAAATCATTGATATTTTATGAGGAAATAACGTTGTTTAGATAACCGTTCTTACGTATGGTAATGTATGTGTCCCCGCACCGCCATTGTTAATATAACAAAAAAACCTCACCCTGGTAGAGATTTAACTTGGAGGGGCATCTACCCCTCTGATTTCTCATCAAGCGCCCCTGTGTAACAACACACTGATATTTTGAGCAGGAATGACGTGGGTAGTCCAATAACGATCAATGCCGGAGAGGACCGCAATGCGCAAACTTAATGTGCTCACCTGTCCGTATGCCCATATGACCCTTCTCCATTTGGCGACTGCCCCCTCGACTACTCTTCCCCGGCGCCCCTGAATAAGAAATCATTGATATTTTAAGAGGAAATAACGTGGTTTAGATAACCGTTCTTACGTATGGTAATGTATGTGTCCCCGCACCGCCCTTGTTAATATAACAAAAACCCCTCACCCTGGTAGAGATTTAACTTGGGAGGGGGGCATCTACCCCTCTGATTCCTCATCAAGCGCCCCTGTGTAACAACACACTGATATTTTGAGCAGGAATGACGTGGGTAGTCCAATAGCGATCAATGCCGGAGAGGACCGCAATGCGCAAACTTAATGTGCTCACCTGTCCGTATGCCCATATGACCCTTCCCCATTTCGGGACTGCCCCCTCGACTACTCTTCCCCGGCGCCCCTGAATAAGAAATCATTGATATTTTAAGAGGAAATAACATGGTTTAGAGATAACCGTTCTTACGTATGGTAATGTATGTGTCCCCGCACCGCCCTTGTTAATATAACAAAAACCCCTCACCTTGGTAGAGATTTAACTTGGAGGGGCATCTACCCCTCTGATTCCTCATCAAGCGCCCCTGTGTAACAAAACACTGATCTTTTGAGCAGGAATGACGCGGGTATCCGCAATGCGAAGAAAGTCGCGTCGTCGCTGGTAGCTACCAATAACGATCGATGCCGAGAAAGTCCGCAATGCGCAAACTGAATATGTGCCCACCTGTCACGGCGGATTATCGGCTTTTTATAGCGGCCGATCCTCAATATGTATTGGACCCCCACTCGCCTCCAACAATGATCCAAAATATATAATTCATGATGATTTCAAAGACCATCTTTCCTTTCAATTACTTGGTCGGCTGACCGTCAAGAATGTTGTTAACCCTTTCATGACTGGTGCTTCCTGATTTTTTACAAAAACCATGTGCCAATGCATTGGCACATGGTCTTTAATGTTTCCCCAGCGCAGCACGCCACCAGGAAAGAGTCAAAGACGTACTTTATACAGCGTCGAGGATAACTTTACGAATCATATTTTGATTTATGTTTCGTGGCCACGAAATAAATAATTCATGCCAAAAATAGTGTTTTTGTATGGTATATGGCCGACATTTACTGTAGTAGTTACAAAGAATGCATAATATTTGTGATTTATTATCTGTATTCGACCCCAGATTATATGCTATTTACAGGCAAATTTCGAAAGCCTCGATACTAGCTAGTGGAACTATACAGTTTTTACATCTCATGAATTTAGCTGTGGTACAGATGCATTTTATAAGGATTTTTGCATTTGATTTCTGGCACATCGTAGCTTTCTATACCGAAATACCTGAAAAATAATACTTGGTAAATTTGCAAACGTATGAATGTACCCTTACATAGAGCTACATGTGTACGATATATCGAATAATTATGTCATGTTATGCAGTGATGTATCGGTGACGATCGTGAACCGTGTGTTGGCTATGCATGCTTGTCTCGTGTAATACTGAGGCCTATTTAATGTTCCATTGAACTGTGTGTCGGACGTGGGAGCATGTGTAGGCTACACTGGTGTAAATAGGGTTCGGAGTGACATCTAGCGGATGCGAGAGGAGAATATATAGGAGAGATTAAAATAGACACTGGGCCCTGATTGGTCAATAGCCTTGTGTGCTTTTTGCATAAAAAATCATCACACCTCTTCCCTATGAGTTCCCATAGGTAAAATACCATTGGCACAGGAATTAACCCTTTGTAGTGAAGTTTGAATTTTTTTGTGTGGTCTAAAATATGACAGTATTTTTCATACGGTTCTGACACTAGTTATGAAAACACAAGATTTAAAGGCGAATTCCCCGACATGATTTTTTTGCGTAAAAGTTTCCTCAAATGTCAATTTTTCTGATTTAAAGAAAATTTTGGACCCAAAATCTATATTGCCAACAGTATACGCTAAAACGTTTAGCACTGAGGCCTATGGAAAACATTTACACCAGTGTAACCTAAAGATAAAAAATGAGCTTTTTGTCATTTTTGATACCTGGGAGTCACTTTAAAGTATTTTAATGCATTTTTCACAGCTTGGTCTTTCAGTCCAATGAATCTCTCATGCATGGTATGTCTATTCTTGCTGCTGATGTCTTCTTTCACTTACATCAGACACAAAAATAGTATGATTTTTCATAAAAAATGTCAATTTTTCAAGGTATTTTCAAGGTGGTAATAGTCACATGATAATGTAATTGACCCATAACATGAGCATGTCAATGACACACATATCAATTGTTATAAGAAGCTAGTCTAACAAGTATTTGGGATTTTATAGCTAGTGATATACAGATATATATCACAAAGTATGTCTTTTCCACTGGTGGGTATGGCCATTTGAAGATCAATAGCACTAAAACTTGGACACATTCAAGAAAGTGCTTCAGCAGTTCAAAGAGAGCATAATTATCTTTGTTCAACTAATTCAATATGCACCCACATCCAGTTGTCTTGGATCACCCTTGCAGATCTGAAAATGTCATATTTTAGTCTTCCATGTGCTGATAAAGTCATGTGCTTGATGCTCAGTTGATCAGATATGGACTCAATGACCTCACATCACCAGAAGTTCTCTCATGGAAAGAATCCTGTACATTCTTCCATAGCTGATCCAAGGTTTGCAAAACCAGACCCCAAATACTGTGTGAAAATGGGGACTGAACACGACTTGTGGCTGAAAATTGTGCTTTTTTGATAAATAATGTGTTAAAGGGGGTGGGGTTAAACTGTGTGTGATAAATAACGAAGGATCTATCACTGAGTGTCGTCTGCTCGTGTCTGTGATGGGCACCATACTGGTTATCAGTAGATCATGCTATGAATCTTCCATAGAGAGCCCCACACAGATAGAAGGATCTATCGCTGAGTGTCGTCTGCCCGTGCATGTGGGGGGGGGGGGCACACATTTGTGTAGTATGTTGTCATTTTGCATGTAAGTTGTTTTATCATGTGCCATGTTCCATATTAATTTATGGCTGATTTGTTAATAAAGCTATCTATATTCCGGTTATCAGTAGATCATGCCATGAATCTCTACTCCTGCTCCCATAGAGAGCCCCACATAGATAGAAGGATATATTACTGAGTGTCGTCTGCTCGTGTCTGTGAGGGGCACCATACGGGTTATCAGTAGATCATGCCATGAATCTCCACTCTAGCTACGACCATTGTGATCATATTCCCCAGTACAAAACTTGAGAACGTTTTGATGTTGTGACAGGGAAGTGTACAACATTGAAAAACAATATAGGTGACCCGCCATATCAAATCCACTCGTAAGTCGGGATTTTTTTACACTGTGCCAATGCATTCTCTTATATATGCGAGTCGACAATAGGTCGCCTCGCATATATAAGAGAATGAATTGGCCTAACAATTTTTTATAATTTTAATAATGTTTTCTTGTATTCTTTAACAATTTTATAATTTCACCCATACAGAGCCCGAGACAAACATGAGCAGACGACTCTCTTCTATATGCTTCTATATATGTGCGGGGCTCCCTGCAGGGTAATGGATGTTTTTTATTTTATGTCCTAAAAATTGTAAGAAACATTTATTTAAAAAAATGATGAAAAATTGTTAGGCCAATGCATTCTCTTATATATGCGATGCGACCCATGGTCAACTCGCATATATAAGAGAATGCGTTGGCACAGGGTAAACAAATCCCGACTTACGACTTATAGTAGATAATCATGCATGGCATGGTCTACATACTTGTATTTATTTCATATGAACCCACATCAAATGCATCTCGAGCCCTTTAACCCTTTCATGACGGGATCTGCGCTGGTGCAGCATTAAAGACCATATGATATGCCAGTGCATTCTTTTATATATGCGAATCCCCCATAGGGAACCTCGCATATTTTAGAGAATGCACTTGCTAACAAGGTCAAGGTAAATATTGTTAGCCAATATATAAGAGAATGCATTGGCACAGTGTTTTCAGGAAGCTCAGGTCATGGAAGGGTTAATCATTCAAATAAGAACAAAGTCAATCTATTTTTACATGCATTTGTTGATGATAGTTGTTTTACATAATTTTAGGCCAATACATTATAAAGTTATTATACAATGTTGTGTACAGTGTTTGTTTTTCTTGTACGAGTCCAGGTTGTGGAGAAAAGTCATATTGGACGAGACACGCAGTGTCGAGTCCAATACGACTGTTCACCACAACCTGGACGAGTACAAGAAAAACTCATACTGTACACAACATTGTATAATGACATTTTTATTATCCATCTGTATGTTTACCAAATTTTTGGAATAAAACTTTAGTGGTTACTTTTGGTATTTTGTCGTGCACTTAATTCTGAATAAAAGCCTCCATTTGATCATCAGAAAGCATGATTTGGAACAGTAAGCACGGAAATGAAAAAAAATTTCACCGATTTATTTCGCAATAGTTAATTCGTGACGTCCCGATAAAAAAGTGATATTGCACACTTGGGAGTCAAATATGACATTCGGGAGTCCAATATGACTTTTTCCCGGATTATCACGTGGCGGCTTTTGCCCAATCACAAAGAGTGTTAATTAAGGGATGGATAATAATATCTGGTATATGCGAGGCGCCATATGGGCACTGGATTTCGGCAAACAGTCTGAAAAAGATTAGAGTTTTGTTATACGTGCTGGAGTATAGAGATTCATGGCAGTGCTTAAAACATATGTGAAACAACTACATCAACAGGTACATGTCAGGAATGTATTATTTAAAATTTGGTTCACAAGATTATTGTGACACACTATTCACGAACCAACAACACATGGAAAATTAAAAGCCCATTTACTATATATATTTTATAAAATTAATATATTTAAATTTTCTCCTTTTTCAGGTGCGAAGAAATTTTTCAAAATTGCAGATTATATGAGAAATGACTGGAAGGTCGATTGTGGTCATTGGTTTTTGACCGGCAGAATACTTAAACAAATTGTGTGACACGAAATGTCCAGGACGTTTGTTGAACTTGTTATCGAAACAGTTTCCTCAATAAACAGGACACCTTCTGCACCTTTATTTATCTATCGTCTGTTTTTATCACCGTAACATCCCTCCATATCAATAATAGACCATTTCGATGTACACTTTTTAACTGACTGGCCGAATCCATTTGGGTATAGAAAGGGATAACACAATTTCGAATGAAACGAATGACAATCATTCAGATCGGATGCATTGTCAGCAGCATCAGTCGATATCGAAATCAATAATGATGTGTCAATTATGTCAAATATGAGTAAAATATTATCTGAAATTGATATGAACTAAGCCAATTAGGCGAGATTTTCCCATCCTAGATAGTTATACTTTATACAGATTCTCTGAATTAATTATTGTGCGAATCTGGGTACTTTTGTACCCTAACTATATGATAACGATCAATATATTGTCAATAAACGCCATGCCCGCGTTCAACAAAGGTCTGATGCCATAACTCATAAATATCTCTGTTTAATTATTGGGCTGCGATTTTGTTTTGTCGATGGACAGAGGA
The DNA here is from genome assembly GCA_032622095.1 of Siphonodentalium dalli. Taxonomy (NCBI): domain Eukaryota; kingdom Metazoa; phylum Mollusca; class Scaphopoda; order Gadilida; family Siphonodentaliidae; genus Siphonodentalium; species Siphonodentalium dalli. The sequence continues at coordinate 216,096,207 of CP136066.1, forward strand.
TAGGCTATTCAGGGACGTGGCTAGAGGGTATCCGTTTGGGGTGGGGTGTCCACTATGAAATTTCCAACTGACCCCCCTTGGACCTTCATCTTCGCGAAATACCATTGAATTGCTACCCCATTGGGTTGGTACTTAATGGTACTTCAACTTTCCAACTGTTAGTCATTTCCAACAACCTAACCCCCTCCGAAACCTAACCCCCGAAACCTACCCCCCCCGACAACATAACCCCCCGACAACCTAACCCCCCCCCCACCTGAACGTTGGGAAATGTCAAACTAATAGCCATTTCAGACAAACATTTTTACAAAAAGTAAAATATGCTGCTGTTGGTCTAAAAGTAAAATATTCCGCACTAAATTACTGGTTGGGAATGAACCTAGTATATGTGGTGTGAAATTTCCAACTAAATTATGTTGGGTCAGGCATGAAATTGCCAACAGTTGAAAATTATGAGCAACGTTGGGGTAGGGCAATCAAATACACCCAGACTGAATTCATTTCTTATTTTATACAGTTTTACTTATTAATTACTCATCTTCTCTGGAAAGTTTCTTTATTATAAAATTTCTGTTGAAACGTCTTCACATATATTCTGTTTCTTTTTTAATTTAGTGTCTCTATATCCCCAAATTGATGGCAGACGACGCAGTGCATAATTGAGGTTCCCAAATGGGTGTACATCACAATATTCACCATTTGGGAACTTCAATCTGAGTCTGTATGTCTCCCATAGCAGATGACGCGCAAGCAGAATGAGGTTTCAAGAGGGTCAATTTAGTGATGCTAGCCTGCTATGCGGGATAACATAACTAAATTAACCCTCTTAGGACCTCATTCTGCAAATGACAGACACACTAAACTCGGGCTTGGTTTAGAACATGGATCTATACACGTCGTGTGTTACTTTGAAACTTGGCAGCGTCCCTTGAACTATGTATTGTATGTGAGGTATTTGAGTTATTGGAGTTCATCGATTGTATGACGGACAACAGTTTCTACCACACTTATACTGCTTTTAACATAATAATAGTCGGGCGCTTCATACCCGCCACATAGACAGTCCTGTTGTCTCAACAGTTTGCAAGTAAACGGCATTGTATTCTTGTATACAATACTACTGTTCAGGTCTGAGTTTAGTGTGCCTGTCATTTACAGAATGAGGTCTCAAGAGGGTGAATTTAGTGACGCTTTTCCGCATAGCGGGCTAGCATCACTAAATTCATCCTCTGGGGACCTCATTCTGCATGGCCTCATCTGCTATGGGATACATATACTGAGATTGAAGTTCCCAAATGGTGAATATTGTGATGTACACCCATTGGAAACATCGAGTGTGAAATGTGTCGTCTGCCAATTTGGAGATATAGAGAAAACTAAACTAAAATAGAAATATAATCTATGAAGACGTTTCTATAAAAATGTTATGATAAAGAAACATTCCAGAGAAGATGGTGCCTAAGCAGAATGAGGTCCGTAGGGGGTGAATGTAGTGATGCAAGTCCGCTATGCAGGATATCGTCACTAAATTCACCCTCTGGGGACCTCATTCTGCAAATGACAGGCAAACTAAACTCAGGCTTGATACCGTTATTTATTTGCGAAGCTTGCACTATCTTGCCAATACCTAGTTGAGTTATTGACACTCTTATTGTATTCAGTTATTTGAACACGGATGTTTGTATTTCTCGTTACTAAGACAGGAGTGGTCACGTGACTATGTTTTCTGATGTTGGTAGTTGAGGACCAGGACTCAGTCTATTCAACAATAGATATCTTCTGGTTTTGAAGACAAAAATGATTTAGGTACTGAATCCCATTAGACGCTCCTAAATTACTATTTCTTTGGCTTCAAGGGTAAACAAATAAATGATTCGAGTCGAGGAACCCACCTATCAAAGCTCATAGTGATCAGATATCGATTTTCGAAGTTTCTAATTTATCGAGATGTGTAATTATATGTGGCCCAGAAACACGTGGTTAAACGGATGGTCTCGGACAAAATTGCGGATGAAGATGGATAAATCTAAAATCAAGTGGTAATACGGTCAAATTTCGTGATACTTTAATGATAATACGGCCATATTTTGTTGAACCAAATGTTGATAAATAACAAGTTTTGGGAAATTTAATACCATTGTTGACAGTGGTTAGCATTATTGTGTTGCAATAAATCGATTCTGATAACTAAAGCGTATTTTGAAGAAATATGTTTGTTGTATCTTGATGGTATGGGGATTGATCGGATTGAGTACATTTAACTTCCTCGGTTCTGTGAAATTAATGAGGATTCAACTACACTCTAATTTAAATGCACGAATGCCTTTGTTATAGGTTATAATTTTAAAATAACAGTTACCAAATTGTGAAAATTCCCTCAAGAATATACTAATAGTATAGCATAATGATAGAATGAATGTGATATTATCCATAAAACACACCTTGTGTGAGTCGAGCGTTTGTTTATATACAGCGCGTAGATAGTGAGCGATAAGCAAAACACTCAACACCGTGGCGATATTTTCGATTAACACCGAGATCTTGAGGCAGGACCTACCAGTTACAGTCCTTCTCAAATGAATGGAAGTGAGATGTAACCTTCAATGACACAGTACCCTGTGAAAAGGCACTCCTCTCATTTTGTAAAATGGCTCTGCATGTTGGTATATAGGTTACAAAGCAGTAAAAACTACGCTGTACGATTCGAATTGGGGGAATATCCCAAAATATTGATACAATCGCAAAATCTCTAAAATTCACCAATAAAATCATTACAAGACGGCCATCGCAATTATCTTGTCAACGAAGCATATACAAATCATCAAAATATAATTATATCCGAACCGCCTGTATATCTAACACGTGGAAGAGACTTCTGAACTCAAATTGCGCGTAGAAATAATAGCACGAAAATCTGACTTAATCCATCTAACGGTAGTATGCTTTAAAGAACACAAGGATATTATACATAAAACTCCATTGTAAAGCCAACTAAACGCACGCATGATTTACAATCAAATTACCAATCTGTATCGTTACTGCGAAACCAGAAATCGGTATTCTCGTCTCAGGTTCAAGTCTCGGTTTATACAAAAATCTCAGACCAGGGGGGGGGGGGGTACCAGGTCTCAGTTGTAGACTATTACCTATAACACACATTATTATCGATTATATTAAATAGTGTCCTGTTCATATATAATTATAATCTATCATCTACACGGCATACCAATATAACACAATTCATATTTGGTTAACATAAAGATAAATGCTTCCAAAAAATACTTATGTTTCTGTTACCAGAACTTGTACGTTACCACATGCTTCGAATTATGAACAGACCGACACAGGCTTGAATGACAATAAGAAGGCAAACCTTGGTTTATATAAACCTGAGTTTCAAAAAGACTAGAATACGGACTAGTGCGGACAAATAATCCCAGGTTACTCGCTCCGAAGCTAGGTACAACATCGCGATCACCGTGGTTTGGGCCCAGGGATGTGGCTAGAGGGTCTCCGCTGGGGGGGGGTGTACACCTTGGGAATTTCCAACTGCACCCCCCCCCCCACTTGAGTCGGAATCACACCAACACAACTTTTTGCATAATTCCATTTGCACCCACCCCCCTTGAGTCGGAATCGCACCAACACAACTTTTTACATAATTCCATTTGCACCCCTTGTACCATGCTCAGGCCTAATTTCCTATATATTCATAAGCCATGCTTCTATTTTCCCAGTATGAGAACATTAAGATGATATTTTAACTTGAAAATTACCCCCCAAAAAAAACAACTAGTGATCTAATTCCAGACAAATGCACACAGCTACCGACAACAGACCAGAAACATCGGGCCGACCATGGTTGTTCGGCCCGGTGTGAGAAAATTTTGAAAACTATACAAGAAAATCGCAAATCCTAGCATCTAGACTGGCCTCAACTGAAGCTTTCCTAGTGTTGGAAATTTCAAACCTCATGCTCCCCCTCAGGTTGGAAAATTCTTCAACTGATGACCATTTATGTCTACAAGTTTGACCAAATGTAGTAAAATATTGTTTTGCTAAACTAATTAGCAGTTTTGTATTGGCCATGTGGATGGGGCAATGACACACCGGGCCGACCATGGTTCGGCCCGGTGTGCGAAAAAATTGAAATCTGAACAAGAAAATCGCAAAATCCTAACATCTAGACTCGCCTCAAGCCTTCCTACTGTTGGAAATTTCAAACCCTACACCCCCACTTAGGTTGGAAAATTTCCAACTGATGACAATTCCAATGACAATGTTGACCAATGGTATGACAATATTGTTTTCTTAAATTAACTAGAAGTTTTTGACTGGCCACGGGGGGGGGGGGGGGGGAACCAGGACACAAGCTTTCCAAGTGTTGGAAATTTCCAACCTGTCACCTCCTTAAGGTTGAAAAATTTCCAACTGATGACCATTTCTGTCAAAATTTTTGACCAAAAATAGGAACATATGCAAATATTGGTCGAAAAACAATAAATACCCCCCAATAAATTGTTTTTACCTGAAATTAGGAATTTCCAACTATTGAAAATATAGCTCTCTGCTGGGGGGGGGGGGGGGTGTGAGACACCCACACCCCCCTCTAGCCACATCCCTGTTTGGGCCTGGTCTAGACTATAGTTTATGCGAAACCTGGTCCAGACCAGAGACCAGAATTCGGCCGATGGAGTCCGAAGAGACATTCTTCAAAATTGACTAGGTTAAAAAGTTCCAGCATTCACAAGGAATCGAGCATAGCCCAGGACATTAACAATGTCGCAAATGGAGAGTAATTGGTGTACTATAGGAATCACTGAACTAAATGGTTTCCCATAGGCGACAGTGTTAACGTTTCGGCTAAATTCACTGAATTGAAGCCAGCAGGCCATACCAGTGATGTTTACCCAGTATAGATTGACACGAAAATGCAAGAAAAATCATAGGTCATACTTTTGTTTACTTTTTTAAATAAATCCCCAAGTCTACGACAGGGCTATCTCACAGACAAATTTTATCTGGAAAAACCCAGAACTACAGCGCCAGTTAAATAAATTTTCCCGCTCACAAAAATCCATTCCCCCATTCATTCACCAGTTTAAATTATTTAGATATTATGTACAAATCAAATAAACGCGATGTCATCTTTTAATAACGTGTCGCATGTATCAGGTAAAGGACATTCTTCAGTTACCTTCACCTTTAGCATTCCACGGTGTACTCGCTCCCCGACTCTAGAACACATTTAGCTCCCTGATTCCTGTATGCAACCACCAGATGTAGTACAAGAAAACTAAGATGCATGCATCAGGTCAGCCATGAACTATTTAGCAATAGAATAATTCAGTTCGGTTGCGGTTTCACAACGTTACAACTGACATACGATTACACAAGACGAACCTTGAATGTGGAACTATGTAAGAGTGAATATTAATGTTCTAAATCCCATGTTTCACCTTTAGTGGTAATGGGGTCGTACTTTATTAACACGCAAGTAGTGTAATTAAGTACGGGTAATTAGAAGTAACAAATCGTTTAGTTTCTATCGTATCGGCTAAAAGGGGTGAGCAGATTGCTGATGATGAATGCTCTCGTTAGCTGCCAATATGATGTGCATATTTGCCCCGTTACGTTTATACACTGTAGCATCAATTGGCGGGCCAGAGTGTGTTGACATGTTAAGTGTTCGGTTCATTAATAACAGATCAGCAGGGATTTGTCGTGATAACGTATACGTGGAAATATGCTACCTAAACGGTTAAATGAACGGTTGATATAGTACACCACCGTGTATACTCGGTTTAAATAGGTATATTATATAGGGACGTGTGCTCAATTTTGGTGCGGACCGATGATAAAAATCAGAGGTAAATGTCGGCGGGCGGGAGGGCCATTTTTTCAATCATTTTTAAAGAAATTGAACAGTTGCAGCAGCAGCAAAAAAAAGGGTGTACAATTGGCAAATGATGAGGGGCGGCGTGACGTGTAACTAGGATTGAAATTAGATATGCAATTTGGAGATTATTGGATGAGGGATGTTATATTAATTATATTAAAGGGACGAGGGGGCTTAGTTGTCGAAAATATTCATATTTGTTCCAAACACCGTAAACAGAAAAATATTAAAACGCATACATTTTGGTTCAAATATACGATCACTATCGCGTAAACATCATGCTCACATAAAGACCTACTAAATTTTACCTAAACAAGAGTCTGATTGTGTTATAGAAGGCAGCACAATGCTACTGGCTAATCACACACAAATTGTATAAACGCTCTTTATTATGTCCAAATAAGGAATTGAGCAACAAAGAACGCTCTTTATGTTTACCATCATAATATAAAGAAACACCAAGAAAGTAACTTTTTATGCTTTGTTTACATAACAATCGTCAAATTTACGACAATAACATACTGTTTATGAGATATTTCTCATTTGTATATTAACAAAGTATGTCTATATTTGAATATTATTTTCGTTTGTAGCGGTTTTTGGCAGGTGGAAATATGTTCACAGGATACCCACCAAGGCCTTCCGTACCTTTAACATATACTGCAACTTTTTTTCTTGTCAATAGCAGAATACATAATGCTATTAAGAAGTGACACAAAACACAGAACATTTTTTTTAATTATAAGTATTGAGCAGTGAGAAATATTTGAGTCGAGGAAACCAGTAACGAAAGGCAATATTAACATGATTTCTGTCAGCGAATAATTGTTTACGTTCCAATGAATATTAAAATGTACTGAAAACAAACTGCTAATGGGTGCCAGACTTTCATAAACACAAATTATGTATTAATGGTGTAACGACATATTTCGTTCTTAATTGTCTAAAAAAATAGGGGATGGGGATGTTTGGATCTCTAGTTTAACGACATTTTTCGGTCTTTGTAGTTTAACGACATTTTTCGGTCTTTAATAGTTTAATGACATTTTTCGGTCTTTATAATATCTCAAGATATAGGGGGTATTTGGATCTCTAGTTTAACGACATTTTTCGGTCTTTATAGTTTAACGACATTCTCGGTCTTTAATATTTCAAGATATAGGGGCCCTTAGTGGGTATTTGGATCTCTAGTTTAACGACATTTTTCGGTCTTTGATAGCAAAATGGAAGAAGTACATCTTTGGAAAGATGTGGTGGCCCTAAAAAGGAAAGTTGTTTGGTGATCTTGAAATGCAGTTTTTCTGAACAGTCTTCCTTGATTAAAGTGATGTGAAACACTCCGGCAGACAACGGGCAGAGTGATCAAATAGAAATTAAGAATAATCTTTCTCAAAGTAGTTATTTGTTACGAATATTAATCTAAATGGATGATACACAACGTCATTCTTATATATTAGTTAAATGCAATGATTCTCGATGGCGAAATAATTTTTGTTTAATTATAGCCGATAGTTGCGTCCCGAATCGAGATGTAAATATTTACAATTTGGAGTAGTTCAGACGATGTTCTCTATGAAGTGGTGTGGTAGATTTTTTTGGAAATTTTCAGTGATGTTAGTAGAATGATAACATTCCCCAGGTTGGCAAAGTGCCTGAGCACTAACTTATCAATTTCTCGCACCCGAAAAAGTCCATAACAAGTCCATAATATGTCTTTAAGCATATATATAAATCTCCGAAAACCAAAATTCTAAAGCATTAAACGATTTCTTGAAATGCAGTTTTTCTGAACAGTCTTCCTTGATTAAAGTGATGTGAAACACTCCGGCAGACACCGGGCAGAGTGATCAAATAGAAATTAAGAATAATCTTTCTCAAAGTAGTTATTCGTTACGAATATTAATTCAAATGGATGATACACAACGTCATTCTTATATATTAGTTAAATGCAATGACTCTCGATGGCGAAATCATTTTTGTTTAATTATAGCCAATAGTTGCGCCCCGAATCGAGATGTAAATATTTACAATTTGGAGTAGTTCAGACAATGTTCTCTATGAAGTGGTGTGGTAGATTTTTTTTGGAAATTTTCAAGGTTCAAGTCTCGGTTTATACAAAAATTTCAGACCAGGGGGGGGGGGGGGGGGTACCAGGTCTCAGTTGTAGACTATTACCTATAACACACATTATTATCGATTATATTAAATAGTGTCCTGTTCATATATAATTATAATCTATCATCTACACGGCATACCAATATAACACAATTCATATTTGGTTAACATAAAGATAAATGCTTCCAAAAAATACTTATGTTTCTGTTACCAGAACTTGTACGTTACCACATGCTTCGAATTATGAACAGCCGACACAGGCTTGAATGACAATAAGAAGGCAAACTTTGGTTTATGTAAACCTGAGTTTCAAAAAGACTAGAATACGGACTAGTGCGGACAAATAATCCCAGGTTACTCGCTCCGAAGCTAGGTACAACATCGCGATGTGGCTAGAGGGTCTCCGCTGGGGGGGGGGGGGGGTGTATACCTTGGGAATTTCCAACTGCACCCCCCCCACTTGAGTCGGAATCACACCAACACAACTTTTTGCATAATTCCATTTGCACCCACCCCCCTTGAGTCGGAATCGCACCAACAAAACTTTTTACATAATTCCATTTGCACCCCCTTGTACCATGCTCAGGCCTAATTTCCTATATATTCATAAGCCATGCTTCTATTTTCCCAGTATGAGAACATTAAGATGATATTTTAACTTGAAAATTACCCCCCAAAAAAAACAACTAGTGATCTAATTCCAGACAAATGCACACAGCTACCGACAACAGACCAGAAACATCGGGCCGACCATGGTTGTTCGGCCCGGTGTGAGAAAATTTTGAAAACTATACAAGAAAATCGCAAATCCTAGCATCTAGACTGGCCTCAACTGAAGCTTTCCTAGTGTTGGAAATTTCAAACCTCATGCTCCCCCTCAGGTTGGAAAATTCTTCAACTGATGACCATTTATGTCTACAAGTTTGACCAAATGTAGTAAAATATTGTTTTGCTAAACTAATTAGCAGTTTTGTATTGGCCATGTGGATGGGACAATGACACACCGGGCCGACCATGGTTCGGCCCGGTGTGCGAAAAATTTGAAATCTGAACAAGAAAATCGCAAAATCCTAACATCTAGACTAGCCTCAAGCCTTCCTACTGTTGGAAATTTCAAACCCTACACCCCCACTTAGGTTGGAAAATTTCCAACTGATGACAATTCCAATGACAATGTTGACCAATGGTATGACAATATTGTTTTCTTAAATTAACTAGAAGTTTTTGACTGGCCACGGGGGTGGGGACCAGGACACAAGCTTTCCAAGTGTTGGAAATTTCCAACCTGTCACCTCCTTAAGGTTGAAAAATTTCCAACTGATGACCATTTCTTTCAAAATTTTTGACCAAAAATAGGAACATATGCAAATATTGGTCGAAAAACAATAAATACCCCCCAATAAATTGTTTTTACCTGAAATTAGGAATTTCCAACTATTGAATATATAGCTCTCTGTTGGGGGGGGGGGGGGTGAGACACCCACACCCCCCTCTAGCCACATCCCTGTTTGGGCCTGGTCTAGACTATAGTTTATGCGAAACCTGGTCCAGACCAGAGACCAGAATTCGGCCGATGGAGTCCGAAGAGACATTCTTCAAAATTGACTAGGTTAAAAAGTTCCAGCATTCACAAGGAATCGAGCATAGCCCAGGACATTAACAATGTCGCAAATGGAGAGTAATTGGTGTACTATAGGAATCACTGAACTAAATGGTTTCCCATAGGCGACAGTGTTAACGTTTCGGCCAAATTCACTGAATTGAAGCCAGCAGGCCATACCAGTGATGTTTACCCAGTATAGATTGACACGAAAATGCAAGAAAAATCATAGGTCATACTTTTGTTTACTTTTTAAAATAAATCCCCAAGTCTACGACAGGGCTATCTCACAGACAAATTTTATCTGGAAAAACCCAGAACTACAGCGCCAGTTAAATAAATTTTCCCGCTCACAAAAATCCATTCCCCCATTCATTCACCAGTTTAAATTATTTAGATATTATGTACAAATCAAATAAACGCGATGTCATCTTTTAATAACGTGTCGCATGTATCAGGTAAAGGACATTCTTCAGTTACCTTCACCTTTAGCATTCCACGGTGTACTCGCTCCCCGACTCTAGAACACATTTAGCTCCCTGATTCCTGTATGCAACCACCAGATGTAGTACAAGAAAACTAAGATGCATGCATCAGGTCAGCCATGAACTATTTAGCAATAGAATAATTCAGTTCGGTTGCGGTTTCACAACGTTACAACTGACATACGATTACACAAGACGAACCTTGAATGAGGAACTATGTAAGAGTGAATATTAATGTTCTAAATCCCATGTTTCACCTTTAGTGGTAATGGGGTCGTACTTTATTAACACGCAAGTAGTGTAATTAAGTACGGGTAATTAGAAGTAACAAATCGTTTAGTTTCTATCGTATCGGCTAAAAGGGGTGAGCAGATTGCTGATGATGAATGCTCTCGTTAGCTGCCAATATAATGTGCATATTTGCCCCGTTACGTTTATACACTGTAGCATCAATTGGCGGGCCAGAGTGTGTTGACATGTTAAGTGTTTGGTTCATTAATAACAGATCAGCAGGGATTTGTCGTGATAACGTATACGTGGAAATATGCTACCTAAACGGTTAAATGAACGGTTGATATAGTACACCACCGTGTATACTCGGTTTAAATAGGTATATTATATAGGGACGTGTGCTCAATTTTGGTGCGGACCGATGATAAAAATCAGAGGTAAATGTCGGCGGGCGGGAGGGCCATTTTTTCAATAATTTTTAAAGAAATTGAACAGTTGCAGCAGCAGCAAAAAAAGGTTGTACAATTGGCAAATGATGAGGGGCGGCGTGACGTGTAACTAGGATTGAAATTAGATATGCAATTTGGAGATTATTGGATGAGGGATGTTATATTAATTATATTAAAGGGACGAGGGGGCTTAGTTGTCGAAAATATTCATATTTGTTCCAAACACCGTAAACAGAAAAATATTAAAACGCATACATTTTGGTTCAAATATACGATCACTATCGCGTAAACATCATGCTCACATAAAGACCTACTAAATTTTACCTAAACAAGAGTCTGATTGTGTTATAGAAGGCAGCACAATGCTACTGGCTAATCACACACAAATGGTATAAACGCTCTTTATTATTTCCAAATAAGGAATTGAGCAACAAAGAACGCTCTTTATGTTTACCATCATAATATAAAGAAACACCAAGAAAGTAACTTTTTATGCTTTGTTTACATAACAATCGTCAAATTTACGACAATAACATACTGTTTATGAGATATATCTCATTTGTATATTAACAAAGTATGTCTATATTTGAATATTATTTTCGTTTGTAGCGGTTTTTGGCAGGTGGAAATATGTTCACAGGATACCCACCAAGGCCTTCCGTACCTTTAACGTATACTGCAAACTTTTTTTCTTGTCAATAGCAGAATACATAATGCTATTAAGAAGTGACACAAAACACAGAACATTTTTTTTAATTATAAGTATTGAGCAGTGAGAAATATTTGAGTCGAGGAAACCAGTAACGAAAGGCAATATTAACATGATTTCTGTCAGCGAATAATTGTTTACGTTCCAATGAATATTAAAATGTACTGAAAACAAACTGCTAATGGGTGCCAGACTTTCATAAACACAAATTATGTATTAATGGTGTAACGACATATTTCGTTCTTAATTGTCTAAAAAAATAGGGGATGGGGATGTTTGGATCTCTAGTTTAACGACATTTTTCGGTCTTTGTAGTTTAACGACATTTTTCGGTCTTTAATAGTTTAATGACATTTTTCGGTCTTTATAATATCTCAAGATATAGGGGGTATTTGGATCTCTAGTTTAACGACATTTTTCGGTCTTTATAGTTTAACGACATTCTCGGTCTTTAATATTTCAAGATATATGGGCCCTTAGTGGGTATTTGGATCTCTAGTTTAACGACATTTTTCGGTCTTTGATAGCAAAATGGAAGAAGTACATCTTTGGAAAGATGTGGTGGCCCTAAAAAGGAAAGTTGTTTGGTGATCTTGAAATGCAGTTTTTCTGAACAGTCTTCCTTGATTAAAGTGATGTGAAACACTCCGGCAGACAACGGGCAGAGTGATCAAATAGAAATTAAGAATAATCTTTCTCAAAGTAGTTATTTGTTACGAATATTAATCTAAATGGATGATACACAACGTCATTCTTATATATTAGTTAAATGCAATGATTCTCGATGGCGAAATAATTTTTGTTTAATTATAGCCGATAGTTGCGCCCCGAATCGAGATGTAAATATGTACAATTTGGAGTAGTTCAGACGATGTTCTCTATGAAGTGGTGTGGTAGATTTTTTTGGAAATTTTCAGTGATGTTAGTAGAATGATAACATTCCCCAGGTTGGCAAAGTGCCTGAGCACTAACTTATCAATTTCTCGCACCCGAAAAAGTCCATAACAAGTCCATAATATGTCTTTAAGCATATATATAAATCTCCGAAAACCAAAATTCTAAAGCATTAAACGATTTCTTGAAATGCAGTTTTTCTGAACAGTCTTCCTTGATTAAAGTGATGTGAAACACTCCGGCAGACACCGGGCAGAGTGATCAAATAGAAATTAAGAATAATCTTTCTCAAAGTAGTTATTCGTTACGAATATTAATTCAAATGGATGATACACAACGTCATTCTTATATATTAGTTAAATGCAATGACTCTCGATGGCGAAATCATTTTTGTTTAATTATAGCCGATAGTTGCGCCCCGAATCGAGATGTAAATATTTACAATTTGGAGTAGTTCAGACAATGTTCTCTATGAAGTGGTGTGGTAGATATTTTGGAAATTTTCAGTGATGTTAGTAGAATGATAACATTCCCCAGGTTGGCAAAGTGCCTGAGCACTAACTTATCAATTTCTCGCACCCGAAAAAGTCCATAACAAGTCCATAATATGTCTTTAAGCATATATATAAATCTCCGAAAACAAAAATTCTAAAGCATTAAACGATTTGCTATATTTCCAGGGCATATATTTCATCTGATTTTTCGAGAATCCATATATACTTTTTCACGAGAATCCAGGGTAATTTGCAAGAATATTTACGAGAATCTAGATTTGGATTCTCGCCGAAATATAAGCCCTGATTTCACTCTGAAGTGTGCCTAAATGGCATAAATTGTACCGTGGTTCCCATGTTCGCCAAAGTGGCATAAATTTATTTCAGGATAATACTAATTTTAGGCATTCATTTATATCACTGATATCAGGACAATAAATAGCCATTTCCATTGCATGGAACAAAGAGCGTTATTGTTTATCGGTGTTGTTTTTGGAAGTGGTGGTAGTTAAATTTTATACATTTCGACCCCCAATAAGTATTTCCGAACAAATGAATTATTAACAAGCGTGACATGACATCATTGACGAAGATAATTAACACCGATCTACAAGCAATTAAAGTCTTAAAATGAGCTAAAATTTAACATTTTCTTTAAAAAATTTACATTTTTATCTCTCGCGACATAATTGTCACCAATAAAAACAAATTTGATTCATCGTGGAAGTTAGTCGGTGACTATAAATAATGTCACCATTCAACTGAATGTTGTTGAGCATATTTCAACCAATTTTGGAAGTTTAAATGAATATTTTCTTCACACGCAAAGTAAAATTGACAAATTTCAGGATTTTAGCCTGCTTCGTTGGGACCAAAATTTGTTATGCACACTCAAGAAACGTCTACCGACACTCGCTAGGCCAAATTATGCCATGACCATGCTATAAACTAGCTTGAAATTGGCAAAACAATAAAAAAAATTTTGGTTGAAAAAATTTACATTTTAGAGAACGATTATTTTTCGATAAAAACGAAAATAATGCAAAATGAAAGTCGGCACTCGTCAGAATGGTGCAGAATAACATACGAGTCTTGTTATATGCGAAAATTTGACCTCATTCGATAAATTAGTCTCGTAATTAAGGAATCAATCAGTCAATGGCGCTCGGACATGTGGAATTCCGTCGCACTGTTAGTGTTACTGTAGATGGCAGACGCAATTTTGAAATGTAAACACGCATCAAACACGCATCAAATTTACCTTTTGTGAGAATAACAAAAGCGCAACCTTGATCAAAGTAATACAATACACAACAACACATATAATAACACTGATATAAACACGGTATAAGTGAGAATAAGACGCGTATTCAGACGTGGAATTTGACAACATTTCGTCGTTTTATCTGTTTTGCGCACGTCACTTTCCATATTTGGAATTTCCATATATGGGATTTGTGTTAACCTCAATACCGATCAAGTTATCTTAGCATAAACATAAAATATATTGTAATTTATGCAACTACGACCCTGGTAACCCTGATAACTAATAAAATATACCGGCCAATTCATTTTAAGATCGTTATTTCACTTTGCTTTAGGCATAAATACACTCTTAAACGCACATAAACGACCCATTGGCGTTAAATTAAATATACTCGGTATTTATTAATATTAGTTTTTTATTGCTCAGTATAGAGTTAGACCCTTGACACCTGTCAATATATTTGGGCTGAATTCATATGATGCGGTATTATTCCTCGAAATAAACAACAAACCCGTCGTTACTTCGAAATGTCGTTTGGGCTAACATTTACACAAATCCTCCGTGTGTTCTCCTCAATTGACACATAGGTTCTCAGTCGACACACAGGTTATCCCAGAAACTGGTGTGAAATAAACAGCCAAGGTTTGGCTGAAATGATGTGTAACTCTGTTCTATCGACCAGATGTAGTATGATGGGTAACTCTGTTCTATCGACTAGATGTAGTATGATGGGTAACTCTATTCTATCGAATCACAGCATGACCGAGCAGAAAGGAAGATCTTGCTATACTATAACAGGGTTACCCGGCGTCTATACTAGCAGGGTTACCCGTCTATGCTAGCAGGGTTACCCAGCGTCTGTACTAGCAGGGTTACCCGGCGTCTATACTAGCAGGGTTGCCCGGCGTCTATACTAGCAGGGTTACCCGGCGTCTATACTAGCAGGGTTACCCGGCGTCTATACTAGCAGCGTTACCCGGCGTTTCCCAGGTTAAAATGATCTGAAATTCTCTGATGTGGACATTCGGTGGGAATAGAGAATACTCTTGTTCAAAGATTTATAAGTATTCTCAAAATTGTATATCAAAATATCATTCTCATACATGGATTATAAGTAGTGGCTCACCTTGTCGGAGTGATTGTCATTTTGTTTATCGTGATTAATTCGTCCCAAAGAAAAATTTATTTATCTACAACTGAGCTTTTAGGATCCAATTGACTTTATATTTGTTTTAAATCGTACAGTCGACGTGGTTGGAATTGATGTTTGTTTGCTGTTTTTGTGTGTGTTTGGTTTTAAATATTTTTGATTGTGATCAAAACATGAACATTAGTTCAAAATACGACAACTAAGTTTTACATAGAGATGTATAAATCAATCTAGTGAGTTAGACTAATATATTTTTAGGACACCTGTTTATCATATTTCCATGAAGATACAGATGTTTTAAAGAAATGTATAGGTGCAATTTGAACGCCAAAATTGCTTTGAACGAATTATGGAGATAACTCTATTTAGCTTTTGTGTATATCGGCGATTAAAACATTCTTATCAATGTTAGTACCCCTCCACTCTCCATCCCCGACCTAAATGCATCAAATAATCGTCTTTAACCAAAGTGATTTGATACCTCGTATCATTGGAAGAGAACGTGTATGGATTTTGTGGAAATTAGTGGTTTATGAATATATAGGCTATTAGGCCTGAGGGGGGGGGGGGGTACAAATGGAGTTATGCAAAACTTGGGTTTGGTCTGATTCAAGGGGTGTAGTTGGAATTCTCCGAAGTGGACACCTCCCCAACGGTGACCTTCTAGCCACGTTCCTGGTCAGGGGTGCAATGAAGGGGAGAGGGACACACAAATTTATAAAACTATTTTCAGCGGCGATTTCCACTAGATGTATACAAATTCTTCTCTACCAAACTTATACACAATCATCTCCATGATATCAGGAGTCTAATCGTGTGGTTAAACTTAATCGTCAATATGAGTAGAGATGTCATAGTGGCGCCACTTTAGTCAAGGATAGGGCGGGGAAATATAGAAATATTACTATGACTATGATTATTTATTCATAACTCAATATAATATATATTTTTTACACAATTAATGTATACAAACAATGAGTTATTGTGGACGGCATAACCTGTAAAGGCTGTCATCCTGCTGTCACCAAAACCGGAGGATATAAAGAATCATAGAATGATTTTAATTACTTAAGTAAATATACAATGTTTACATTTGTTTCGAAAAGAAGATACATACTAGTAATAATATTCGTCCATCGCTCAGCTAATAACATAGACTGTATAATTTATCTGTGCAATTTTTTGAGGAGATGAGGTCATATAGGTTGTTCATGATTGAGGTTCAAAATGAGATGAAATGGAATAAAATAGGGAATCAATATTCAACTATTACTAAATTTGTAAACTAAATTAAGAGGATTACACACTGAGTACAGTCAGGGGTCAATACTATGAACAATTTTATACCTGTAAATACAAATTGTATTTATTAATTTGTAATTACAAATTTGTGTTAACTATCACAGTGGTTTCATAGTACAGGGAAAATTTAGCCGTATTATTGTAATACCTTAGACTGGGCGAGAGGTGAAACCCCTAAAAGGCAGCTGTAAAACTTAGAAAAAACTAACTCCCCACTCTGCTCCCAAGCACCTGTTATCGGTGTTATCTGAATACCAGTTCAAATTAGACGGACATGTATTTAGAGCTAAAATAACTGACAACAATTTATATGGGGAAGTTACAATGCGTGCTATCATATTGTGATTAGTGAGAACGCCGGTACTATGAAACGATGAGCTAACAAAATCTCGCAAATTTCACAAAGATTTACTGTTGATTATTGTAGATTGCTTACGGACAAACCTTTGCCTGTGAGCGATTAACAATATATTGAATCACGGCGGGCCAAAGTTACAAAAGAAATAACCAATCATAAGTTGAGAGGTGAACGCTTATCAGAGCTATCCAATCGGTTCACTGATTGCTAAGTTGATGACCACTTGTCTGCGCAAGTTAACAATTAAACGGTTCGTTTGTAGTGTGTGTATGTAAGTACAAGTCAGTGTAATAACGAGTACTACAAACAATTTGGTATCATTGTTTTTACAAATTACAAATTTACAACCATTCAGTTTGTGAAAATAAAATATTATTTTGATGGTATAGCATTATATATATTGTGACCATCCTATTATTTCAAACTGATCCGCTACTCTTATCATAACACATCGAGGCAGTAACGTGGCTCCATTTTATCGGGAGGGGGTGTATCGAAGCAGGGACTTGCTAATGGTCTCGGTTATAGGAGTGGTGCGGTAGAGTGCCAGTCGGTAGAATGCCAGGTGAATTACATCCTTACAGGCCGTCCAGCGCTGACGAAGCTGGTTCTAACCCCGTCATATGGAGGGTGACCGGAATCGTGTATCTGGGCAAGTTTGTCAGTTGCTTTCCGGAGGTCGGTGGTTTCTACACGCAGTGGGACGATTACTCGGTGAAATCAAGCCTCTGCGTGGTCTTTCCTCCACCCGTAAAATTGACAACGTCATGTGTGGCCTAGCGGCTAGAACGACGATAAACCCTAATAAACCAAACCAATATATAGGAGTGTCATTTTATAATTTCAAACTGCTCCGATATCTTATAATGTATCTAGATAGGGACGTGGCTATATGGGCTCAGTTTGGCGACGGGGTGTGCATCCTATAATTTCCATATGCACCCTTTGAACAAAAAAATGCCTATAAATTCCACATAACGATGGAATCGTATATCAAGAGGAAAGTATTTTAATTTTTCTACGCTGATAACACAACTTAGTCAATATGACTAACATATGTTAGTCAAACGTTTTTCCTCAGGATGACTGACTTAGTTCAGCCAACATGACTGAGGCATAACATTAATCAAAATTACTAGGGTGATGTTAGTCATAACGACTAAGAAATGGGGACTTTTCTTAGTCAATTGGAAGGCGTAAATTAAAGTTGCTGAATTATGTGCAAATAATTCCAATAATTGACCAAAGTTACTCAAAATGTTTGTGACTAACTTGGTGTTAGTCATATTTAGTCAATATGTCAAATCCAAGGGGCGGGGTGCACAACTTACTGTTACGGCTTGAAAATCAGAAGCCAACCGGGTTAAACAATTACATTTCACAGAAATAGAAGTTTATAATTGAGGGGTGAGGGTACAGTTGGATATCGACGTTGGCGCATCGAATAGTGCATCTTGCCACGTCACTGCATTTATGCTCTAGTCATTTATGAAAACTGTGCTTGCATCTTCGTATTCGTGTCCTTTACCGTGACCAAATGCATTCGCGTCGACAATTGAAACTCAAAGGATAATCCGACCATGAACATGGGTATCATTTACCTCGCAATGCATTCTTGAGCGAAAAATAATACTCACATTGGGAACACGCGTCATTTTTATCCATTCTTGGATATATCATTGATTATGGTAAGTACATGTTACATGTTACATGCTAATGTTGGCTATAATCCGCAAGTATCACTCACTATTTGTATTAATCACTAACTTTTGTCAGAGATGTTGTGACTCATGCGATTTGGCGGCTACCCGCCCCTTCCTATTCTGAACAGCTGTAATGTGCCAGGCATCGTTTTACCAAGACCACTATCGCCATGTCCCTGTTTATGAGATTTCCATTGATAACACATTTTCATAAGGGGGGCTACATCCCTGCGAATCAGATGGTTATATGCTCTGGTTTAAGGATGTGAAAATCGATAATTTATGTTTGACACCCTATATAGACATTCTAGACAAGTTCTTAACGTTGTAACTTTCAATAAATTGGGTAATTTCAGTAGTTACAAGGAACACATACTGCTACATCACATCCAAGCTGACACCCCATAAGGATTGACAATTTCTAAATATAGGCCATATCAATCCAAACTTTTGACCAAAGGAGGTAAATATGCAAATGTTGGTCTAAAACAAAACATACCCCCTATAAATTGTTGGAAAAAACAAAATAACAGAACAAGTTCAACCTATTGTTGTTGTAAAATTTCCAATTCATGTTGTTTCAGGTATCAAATTTCCAGCTGTTGAACGTGTTGATAAAATGTTTGGAGCGAGAAACATAACCCAACCCCCTTGTCGCGACGTCCATGTGGGTTGTACTTGAAATTTCCAGCTGACAAAATATTTTCACGATGGGGTGAATCGACCCCTTGTCGCTACGTCCCTGCGTATCATATATTTATATTATCCGGGTTAAGGGTGCGAAAACTGAAAAATTATGTTTCATAGTACTCGAACATTCTTTGTGATTGGAGATATTTGTAAATACAAAGAACACGTACTATTTGTGATTTATGTTTGTAATCGTAGGTTCATAGTATTGGCGGAATTATAAATTGTTATTTCTTACAAACAATTGTAGATTCTTACAAAGAAAAAGTTTCATAGTATTGACCCCTGGACATTTATTGTATGTACATTTTGGTTTCATTTGGTAAGTAGATAAGATCGTTCGAGAATAGTCGTTTTTAAACATTGGTCTCGTCGGGAGATCTTTAAGTCTATCTTGTAATTGGTTTTATATATTTGGAAACTTTTGTTCTGGTAAATCTTCTGAGAAAATACTCTTAGGTATTCCGGATGTTAGCTTTCCATTCTGACAAGTATTATTTTGTAAAATTGTGAAAAAGTTTTGAAATGAACTAGGTAGTTGATTGTGAAACCAATCGTGTATTAGGAAATTTGCATGTAAGTTATGCAGATCAACAATTTTTAGAATTTCCATATTTTTGAACAGTGGCTTTTATATTTCTTATTATTAATTATGTGCATTACTTTTTGCTGAAGTTTAAGAACATTGTGTTTTTTTTTTAATTCCCTCATATTTGAATTGCATATATCAAATGGATGTGAACTAATGAAAAATACAAGATTTCAGTTTTATTCTCCACTGATACGAGGAATCAAATTGTTTGGACCCATTACAGTCGCCACAGTTGGTGCCTACATTTGCGAATGTCAGGCCTGTCTGTTACATATACCTTGACGTGGACCATTTATATGGCACCAAAGGGACTAACACGTGTAACGTATTACGAGCAAGATAATGGTGTAGGTTAATTTTTTTTAAAGACGCTGTTTGTGTCAGGTGCAATAAATGGGGGATTTTCACCAAACTGATACAAAATAATCTTCATGATATGGTGTTGTTCCGGTTAGTGCAAAGAGGGCACCAATATTTATTTAAACACACATTCCCACCAAATTGATATGTGGCAGAAAGAGTGTAATAAACAGAATAATTAATTGCTTCCCAATGACCACGTGACATAATTCACTCGCGGAGGTGGTCCGGTTGGAAAAACCCTTGTCCACTCGACTCACTCGGTTTTTACCAGTGGGATAATGTCTTCCCTCGTGAACCCTGCAAATATTTGGACAAACCATATTCAGTGTCAATGCGACTGTAGCATTAGGCTCTATTGGAGGAGATCGTGAAATTTTGGTATAAAATTAACACCAATAGTGTTCTATAAGAAGTGATTTGACACATTTAAATTCAACATTTGAAAATTCACTCTCAAATTCCCATTTTGATTCCAGTTGAAGATTTAAGAACGTTCTATTTATAAAATGAAACAATTTGGAAAAATCACAATTACCAGAATCAAATTCATGGGTTTGATACAATCATATTGTTAGCTAGTTCAGATCGATCAGTCGGTACTAGTTTGGTCCAGTAAACAGGCATTATGCATGTTATTTCAATAGAGAGTGGATCTCTACCAAGTTATCAGTACCATACATGTATATGGTGATAATAGTGATAATATAAATGGGAACAGATGGGAACTGCAGAAACTTAAATAGTTACAGCCGATAACGAACATCAACATTAATAAGCACTGATTCGTCTACATTGTCTTATTCTGTCTAGCTTTATGCCATAATTGGTCTCTACGTTTAAACATAACAACGCGGGATATGACGCTAAACTATATTTTAGGTGTTGTTGATGTGGCGGGAGTTCTGGAACCCTGAATGTAGCTTTAAGTTTCGCTTCTCACTGACAGCTAAAGAAACACATGGTGCATGGGTTTCGTTTGGAAATATAACATAGCTGTCTCGCTACTGGATATCTCAAAATTGGAGACGCAGTGAACAGAAGGCGCTATGACAATTGATTTCCTTAATTAAGTTCACATACATATAAATATTGATCATATACACATACATTTGTGGTATTCATGACTCACCGACGAAAACTAAAATTGGGCCAGAATATGGCGATACGACGAATTTCGTCGTTTCATTGTCGTATGATAGCTCAGCTGGTCCGTGCAGTCTGTCTTGTTCTCCTAGTGCAGTTCTCGTATAACTACCGTGGGCATCGAGCTCGATAACGGAGCGTGATCCATGACAAGCGACAAACACTGAGTCACCAATAAGGCACAACCCCCAAGGTTCTACAATATGCGGTCCCGTTATATTGGTAATATGAGAAAGGTCCGCCGACAAGATGACAATGGTGTTAGCAAGATAGTCTGATACGAAAATGTTCCCTCCACGTAAGATCTCCAGAATACCGCGAATGTAATTGAACTTACAGGATGAAGTGTGTGTCACCTCTCCCGTCTCTGTAATTCGACGCACGATATCGTTGATGCCACCGAAAGATACGACGATGTCGTGGTATGTGCAGATAATTTGGCGAGGCGCGTCCACGGTGGTTATCTGACGAACAAGGTCGAGATCGGACAGTCTGTATACCCGTATGTTATTCTTGTGGGGAGCAGTCACATACACATGGTCATCTCTAACACACATGTCGTAAATTAATGTATCCATTTCTTTAGTGATTGATGCCAGTCCTCTGTGATCTACAATATATATTCGGTACGGGTCAGTCGAAGATACCACTATACGAAGCCCAGCCAGCGTGTGAGTAAAGCGAACAACACGACACCGACCGGGATGAGAGAACCTGTAATGCTCCCTGAATATGCGCGGGGTGCCTCTTCCAGTAGGTATATGTTGAGTAGCAGCATGCCCTTCGGCTGACACCTCAGTCCCGCAATCCGACTGCACGGATGGTTCAGATCGACCTATAGCTATACTACCTCGGCAACCTTCAGGATATTTTCCAATAGATTCACGAATGGCGGTCAACTGATCACATAGTTGTGTGTTGATACTTGGGTCGATTGGGATCGGAATGGAATGGTCCATTTGGTCACTGCTGAATTCGCCTATTTGGCCAATTTGAATCTCCGCCGATGCCAACCCGTCGTCAAGATGATTCGTTACCGTATTGAAATGAAGCAGGTCATGTGGGATCTGGTCCGTGCTTATCGTCTCAGTCTGGCCAGGTATGTCGTTGATATCAGCTGTTTCTTTGAGCTCTTTCATGTGAGCCTTTAGTTCTTCGCATGTTTGCAGTTGAACCGTAATGCGATCGACTCGCTCGGTGGACACCATTTTGATCTTATCGAGACTTTGCTGTCGGAAACTATCGATGGTTGAATGTAGTTGGTCGCAAAATGTTGTCACGTAATTGATCGCCGTCTCATTCTCCTGTAGTACGTTATTCCGAGTATCTTTAAGCGAAGCTAACAAAGCATGACAATTCTGCGTGACGTCATTCAGTTTAGATGCTGACGTCTTGAGCTCTCCTTGAAAATAGTTGATGGCGTCATCTTTCGTCAGCACTGAACAAGCTGGATTCGAACGCCGATGGCACTCAGGACAGCAATAGATCCCGTGCCGTGTGCAGAACGAATGCACCGCATCCTTATGAAATCGGCACTTCGTCTGTGTATCGGCCATTTCTTGATATGACTGGAATAATAATTATTATAAGTTGAACGATGGCATAATATGATTACGTCAGTACGTATGGACAACCCAAAACACGTACATGTACGTCCATCTATAACATGATAAATGTATGTTTCGTGGGAGCTCTACTAGTGCCTGTATTTACGACCAACTTGGGATATATGATCACATCAGTACGTATGGATGTCTCTAATCCGAAGATTCGCTTTTCCGAAGGTTCACTATTCCAAAGGTTTTTGTTATTTTGTTAATACACTTTGCATAACAAAACCAGGTGTAACGTTAGCACAAAAACACATCGACAACTCCACACAATCATGTTCACAGTTTATTACACACGGATAAGTTGATAATACAATGTTAGAGAGCTCCCTATTTCAAATGCATGGTATATAATACGGTATATAATATGGCATATGTTTTATATATGTGATCTGGGGGCCTTTAATGTTGATGTTTATTACACTGATGTAGCTTATTTCAGTCATGCAGTCATGGTGTTTTTAACTTTCCATAATAAACGATAAACTGATACTGTCTTGCCATTAATAACCGGCATCTGGGACAATTTGGGAATAAGATATGGGGTGTTTAAATGTACTCTATGTGAATACTAGCTTAATAGTATTTTTCATTCCTCGTGTGGTTTTCGTGGGGGAGGGGTGGTGGGTGCAAATTTTAATTAATTTCTGCGAACCTTCGGAATAACGAACCTTTGGAATAGCAAACATTCGGAATAATGAACCTTCGGAATATGGAATCTTCGGAATAATGAACCCGATCCTGTGTGAGCAGCCCAAGACACGTCCATCAATAAATGTATACATGTTCATGGAACTGTTTATATATACATATAAGACTGGAGTAAAGTTGAGACCAATTAATTTTGGTGCCCGGATTTCAACGAAATTTGGTGTGGTGACCCAGGGTGCCCTGGTAGAGTGTATAATGGCGTTAGTTTTTCTAAATATTGATTTAAACAAATTTAAATGAATAAAAAATAGGAACCTATGTAAATATATATTTAGGTACAATATAAACCTATTTGTAAGAGAATATGATGCAGCACCAGATATAGGGGAATATGGGCTACAGTTAGACATGGGTCAGAGTGAGACTTATCCACTAACATTTTTTTCTAATTTCCAGACCAATATCCATGGCGCCAGTCCAGATATATTAGACTAAGCCATATAACACATGTTACTATATTTGTTCAAAATGCTACCATCAGGTGAATGTTGAATCTGGCCCAGCAACCAATTTTAAATTAATTTAATTTTTGCAATTTTAAGGGAAAAATATCTTATTGGATGAATTTACATATAATACTGAATACAGGGATTTATTGCATATTTCACATAACCACATCTGATTTATTTATAGACGTTTATGTATGCTTGACTTTCAGCGAGTTACATGGGTGAGGCACAATGACTTAATGAACATACTTTCTGGCATGTGGTAGGATCCACCTTCAGTATATGACAGGCACTTCGAAAAGGAATGACATAATTTGTCAAATGACTATTGTTTTGTGGCTGGAGTGGAACATAATTTAGATCAAACAAACTGATGTCATTGTGTAATAGTGGTATATGTTCGAGTCGTTTCCTATATAGTTACTACTCATTAATCAGACGCGAATATATGCACGTTTACGGAGTTCACCATACAAAAAAAAGACTATCAAATTCTATTTTTGCATATTTGCATCATCTGTATATTATGTTATGTTGGATTTGGAAATAAAAATATGTTTACACTAAGACTATCGAACCACAAAAAATACTAGATCATGTCATGAATCCCTACACTAGATATGACCATACTATAGACCATATTACACCAATTGTACTCTACACAAACCTGGGAACTTTTTTATGTTCTGACAGCGAAATTTATAACAATGAATAAACAAACAGGGAATATTTCCCTTTATTGTTAATATTTGTTCTTCAGTAATCTACTTCACAGTAGGGGTGGTCCTAATTCAAGACTGCATGGTTGTTTGTGACTTTTGTGAGCTTATATCGTACTCTCAGGTGTCTAAGCATTGTGGTGACCAATAACAATGATAGTGGAGTGATAGCATATGTCTCTATGCCAAATAATTTAATGATTGTTGATAATTTTATCCCAAATTACTAATCATGCGGCACATGCTGACACTATTGCCAGGCATTATCAAGGAACAGGTATTTCATAATTTACTACATGTACTGATTTTTCATTGTTACAAACTTCCCTATCGCAACAGCAAAAACTTTGTACTGGTGGAACATATCATTCTCGACAGGCATAGATACATAGAGATCAGAGACGTGGCGACAAGGGGGGGGGGGGGGGGTTGGTCAATGTTTTCAACAGTTGGAAATTTCATACCTGCCAAAACATTAGTTGGAAATTTCACACCAACAATAGGTTGATAATGTTCTTTTAGTTTGATTTTCAAACCATTTATTGGGGGAATTAATTGTTTTTGGACCAATATTTGCATATTTTCCTATTTTTGGTCAAAATTTTGGACTGAAATGGTCATCCGTTGGAAATTTTCCAACCTTAAGGGGGGTGAGAGGTTGGAAATTTCCAACACTTGGAAAGCTGGTCCTGGTCCCAGTCAATTTAAGTTGTCATACATTTGTTCAACATTGTCATTGGAATTGTCATCAGTTGGAAATTTTCCAACCTAAGTGGGAGTGTCAGGTTTGAAATTTCCAACTCTAGGAAGACTTGTATTGAGCCTTGTCTGATTTTGCGACTTTCTTGTTCAGATTGAAATATTTTCGCACACCGGGCCGAACCATGGTCGACCCGGTGTGTCATTGTCCCTCCCCCGTGGCCAATACAAAACTGCTAATTGGTTTAACAAAACAATATTTTACTACATTTGGTCAAACTTGTGGACTGAAATGGTCATCAGTTGGGGAATTTTCCAACCTGAGGGGGAGTATAAGGTTTGAAATTTCCAACACTAGGAAAGCTTCAGTTGAGGTAAGATGCTAGGATTTGCGATTTTCTTATATAGTTTTCAAAATTTTCTCACATCTAGTGGTCTAACTCCAGACAAATACACACGGCTACGGACAAGAGACCGGGCTCACCGTGGTTGTTCGGCCCGGTCTCTTGTCCGTAGCCGTGTGTATTTGTCTGGAGTTATACCACTACCGGGAATATTGAACCATGGTTTATGAATATATAGGATAGTAAGCCTGAGCACTGATGTGCAAAGGGGGGGGGGGGTGCAAACGGAATTATGCAAAACTTGTGTTTGGTATGATTCAAAGGGGGGCGGGTGCAGTTGGAATTTCCCAATGTGGACACCCCAACGGAGACCCTCTAGCCACGTCTCTGATAGAGATTCATGGCATGATCTTATAAAATGCTACCACATTTAACATTTATATGACCATCTGCGATTGCGTCACGAGTCACGTAGAACTACATGTAGAAGGTCATGACAGTTCGACCAGCTTGGCCTGGAATTATTATGTTTATCATACAGATTATTTAAATCCCAATATGTCAAGTCGACAATAGCAAGTACGCAGGGCTATATTTAATAATTTTTCCACAAATAGCCACTCTATATATGCCATCCATGCTGAGTGAGCTCCCGCTTAATGCTTAAGATTTAAACCAAGAACACAGTGTTAAAATCAGGAAATATTTAATATGTGAGAATGCTAAAACAAATCACTGTTCATGGCGATATTAATGGTGCATTATATTTAACTTGATCTGTCCATCACAGGAAACAGAATTCATAGATGGGAAATTGGAAGCATATCCTCTCGCCAGTCACTACACTCTACAGTGTGCCGAGAACAAATGAGAGATGTTCTTCTTTTCCTTCACTCACCAAGTTAATTGACTCACTTTGTCAGTCACCAATTCCCTGGGCTTCACTTGTTTGTCACATCTGTGTGTCGACTGGTCTGTAGTGTAGATGGCTAGAATTGTATCTTGACCCGATTCACACTCACCGTGAGTGAGTGAGGCTGAGCCTAAACAGGCTGAAGTAGTTTTCATTTTCATATTTTTTTCAGTCACAGTTTCGTAATTCACTGATTCAGTTTCTTTTCGACTGAGTATCACTTTCACTGTTAAACTTCAAAAATCGGCAGGATCCACACACAATGTATGCGCAATCGATTGGCTTATATAAGTATTAACTGTCACGTGGACTGTTTTTATGGAGATGTAACCGTGAGGTAAGTGGTCACAACTTGTGTAAAACCTGCAGGCTTTTACATACAAGTTATGACCACTTACCTCACGGTTACATCTACATAAAAACAGTCCACATGACAGTTAATCCTTATATTTATATACATTTAGCGAAAAAGCCACTTTTGTAAATATATTTAAATCGAAAAGTGTATCGTGACAAAACCAGCCAAAAATATCCCATAGTACCCTTGGCAAAAGTTAACAGGAACAATTTCTTTATATTGAAACCTGATGATTTATTAAGTCAATCCTGCGCGAGTCCAAATCCGCCCAAAACATTACGCGTTCTTCTTTCCAAAACCGACGACGCGGCGATGTAATTATGGGGTTGCAGTTATGCCCTCTTGCACGTTCACCGAGAATTAACTGCAACTAGTCACGTGGGCGCCGACCAATCGGAATGCTGGATTTAGTGATAATCACACTTAGTATGTAAATATATGTATATAAATCGAAAAGTGTATCGTGACAAAACCAGCCCAAAATATCCCATAGCACCCTTGGCAAAAGTTAACAGGAACAATTTCTTTATATTGAAACCTGATGATTTATTAAGTCAATCCTCCGAAAGTCCAAATGCGCCCAAAACATTACGCGTTCTTCTTCCCAAAACCAATGACGCGGCGATCTAATTATGGGGTTGCAGTTATGATCTCTTGCGCGTTCATCGAGAAATAACTGCAACTAGTCACGTGGTCGCCTACCAATCGGAATGCTGGATTTAGTGATAATGACACTTAGTATGTAAATGTAACAAAATAAAATTCAGCACGAGAACCACAACGGAGCAGAGTTGTTGTTGTTGTTTGAAGAGTTTGAATTGCAATTGCCATTAACTTCTCGGCGCAGCCATTTTGTAACGAAAATTACGTCACCATTTGTAACGTTGCTATGGGCCAGGGGACGTAGTTTCAAACTGAAACGGTTCCGCGGAATCTGACGAGGCTTGCCGAATGCTATGCGCCAATGTCAACTAAATCCACATTAATTATTTAATTTTGAATAAAGGTGCTTGTGTTTTTCAAATTTAATAGTGTTGCTATGGGGAGGCTGATCGAAGAAGAAAAATAAATTCGTTTTGTTAATTAGTCAATTTTATTCCAACATGGCGGCCACCACTGGGGCCCGTAGGTGCGAATCGCCCGGATGTAAAAAACTAATTTTGAGGTTGTGATAACTAATGCTTACATTTTAGACAATTCAATGTGCCCTTTAAATGTGGTCTGTCTATTACCAGAACATTTTATTTAGATTCCGAGGTATCAAGTATTATATATGAATTGAGGGCACCTGTCTGGAAATGTTTCAATCAATTAATATATATTTTAATCACAATTTATTACATCACATCCGTGGGTATATTTTATGGGGTATTGTTTTAGATCAGAAATCCGCGCAAAGATGATAAGAGCACGCAAAAGGCGTACCCAGAAGAACAATTATATTGTCACAAGGCAATATATGAGAATATCAGCAGGACAGTGTTAATTTCTTCTTGAAACACAAACTTCAACTCGGTAGTCATTTTCATTGTGATTCGAACTGTTACGCGACTTGTGGAATGCCAAACCTATCAGCATATTCGAAATTATGAATGCGGGGTAGAATACCGCATTGATATACTCCAAGTCACAGTGACACCCGGTCAGCTAATTATAAATTCCTACTAATAAACAGACTCTTTAATGCCAAGCTCATAAGCATATTCCAACTATACACATCCCAGAAGGACGGGAGTGGACTGCCATGGATATTAGCATTTAGTGGATTATGCGTGCATGGTATATTTGGTGCACATGGCACGCTATTGAGATGGTTGTCTGGTCACCCGTATATCCATGTCAGATTGGCAATCCACAAGACTGTATACATATCAATGTCGCGCGTGTAGATTTGCCAACACAAATGCCAGGATTCTCCACCAACTGTCACATCGGGGAATACGACTGGGACACACATAGTCGTATCGATGCACATCTTTATTTCCGATTACAAACACATGTGAAGTTAACAAACGCTAAGCCCAGGCAGACTAACATTACCACACATGGGCCAGCAAAAATACACACATATTGTTCTCACATATCGAATGGTATCATGCGCAGATATCTCCTTGCCAATCCGCAAGTTCCCTCTCTCAAAATGCAAGTCCCCTCTGACCAATTTGGTTCGTCCTTTAAACCGATTGCTCAAAAGGTGATTATACAGAATTGCTTATAGCCAATTTGACATGGATATCACTGTCGGATACCCGTTTAGGTTCGGACATTCCAAGATGGCGGCGCCCACTAAAGGAGATAAACGGTAAGTGTATATATTGTCTCCAAGCATCAATTATCGACATCTTTCGGTGATACACATTTAAACAGTTATGTAGGAATGTGTATGCCCAACACCAATGTTCGCTTTTTCGTAATATTTTGGCCCTGGGATCATGGATCCGCAAATTTATGTATTGTCGTGGGTAGATTAGGTTACCACATATCTTCGGAATTCAAAACCGCGATATTTTTATTGTCTAACTCCGAAAAACGACCTTTGAAAATTTAAAAATGTCCAGGTTCAGATTCGCAATATTCCCGATGATTTTGTTCAGGTTCAGACACAATTTTCGTTCGAGTTCGGACAAATTTAGTTCAGGTTCGGACAATTTTCGTTCAGGTTCGGACGCATCAAAACCTCACCTATAAGTGACATGGCGAGCCTTTACATGAGTTTTTAAATTGCCGTGTCGTTTAAACACTGTGTGCATTTCAGTTCAGCCTTTTGTCCTTATGCTGACACTTCAAGTGCCGTCTTAATGTTGACATTCTTGAAAATTCCTGATTGCATTTGTCGCATATGAAAGGTGTTTCCTTGTTGTGGGCTGTCTATGAGTGTGCTGTTAATGAATCCTTGTCGATAAACTCAATCCCACAATCTGTACATTTTAAAGTCGTCTTCCCTACGCCATGCTTATGGAATAAATGCTTCCATATCCCGCTAATTGTGAAGAATGACACACAGCACTGATCGCATATCCTGTCCTATCTTCGTGAAAAGAAGTGTCCAGAGCTGTGAATCTACAAAATATATAAAAGGCCTCAAACATTGAATGCTTGAAAATTGAAACGGATACTGTACTCAAATGTTGTTGTTGGTGTCTGTAGTCTTTGAGTCCTAGAAAAGGGTATAACCAGCTTTCCGTTATTTTAAAGTTTGTTGAGTATGAAGTATTGTAATGTTATGGATGGCAGATTAGCCTGAATGCAAAAATACCAATTGTCATTGTCAGTAATTCTGTACAGTCTTCAAGCAGATATATCAAATAAATCTTATGTTATATACTCATTTAAGTTATTTTCACTAGCCATTGAATGGCTTGTGTAAACGCCCCGTATCAGCATATGTTTTACACGATCGTATGTGCCACGCGTTGCCCAATCCATTATCCATCAATTAATTTGATTACGTCTTGTACACGGAAATTCGTAATTTAGTTTTTGGCTCCTGTCATAAATTAATTGATATCAAATTATGAACTTTGATTTTAAGATAACTTGTTGATTTGAACGTTTACAGAATACATCTTCAATAAATTCCCGGTAGTACCGACGATCTAGTATCGATAATACATGTATACAGACATATTAGTAATTTGAGTCGGAGAACGTTTACAGAATACATCTCCGACTCAAATCTTTCTATATATTATTGATACTCGATTGTTGGTATTACCTGGAATTTACTGAAGATGGCATACAGTACCCCTTTAACTCAGTTCTGAAATTGAAAGGAATGTTACCAAGCTCCGTGCAAAGTTGCGTGCAAGACTTAGCTTAGCAAGGGGACTGAACTCTGTTTTGCAGCTTGGAATGTTACATCACCACAAGTGAATACCAGTCGAATATCAATGGCCATGCGTGCACTAACACGTAACAGGAAGATGTATCGACAGTTATGGACAGTTATCTGCTCAGGGTCATCTACCTGCGGCGACCTTCGTGGCCTCGTATGTGGATATGGAGGGTAACCACGTGAGCGCATATATGTATCTCACATGCATAAAATAAAAAAGTCCGCCCAAATTATTCGCTAGTGAATGGGTTAAAACCATGCCACGTGTTCCCCATTTATTGTTTTGTTTAAAGAATAGAAGATAATCGATACGCACAAAAATACAATAAGAACGCGGCATGTCACTTCTATGCGAGGTTTTTGATGCGAACCTGAACGAAATTTGTCCGAACTCGAACGAAAATTGTGTCTGAACCTGAACAAAATCATCGGGAACATTGCGAATCCGAACCTGAACATTTTGAAATTTTCAAAGGTCGTTTTTCGGAGTTAGACAATAAAAATATCGCCGGTTTCGTATTCCGAAGATGTGTGGTAACCTAATATACTCACAACAATACATAAATTTGCGGATCCATGATCCCAGGGCCAAAAAATTACGAAAAAGGCGAACATTTCGCCGCTTCGATAAAATTTCGAAAAATTATGACGGCTTGACACGCCAAATACAACAATTCACATGCCTGTCATGCGAAAGGCATGTCACGTATGTGTTGGGCATACAAATTCCTACATAGCTGTTTAAAGGTGTATCACCGAAAGATGTCGTTAATTGATGCTTGGAGACAATATATACACTTACCGTTATCTTCTTTAGTGGGCGCCGCCATCTTGGAATGTCCGAACCGAAACGGGTATCCGACAGTGGATATTCGGGTGACAAGTCAACTATCTCGATGGCATGCCATGTGTACCAAATATATTATCTCTTGTTTCATATTTAGATAATTGTCGTTGAGGCAGAATATATATTCATGTGCAATTCACTAAATGCTAATGGTCACGGCAGTCAACACACACGTGCTTATGTTATGCAGAGTTGATATATGCTGACACGCTTGAAATTACACAAGCTGTTTATCAATTGAAATTGAAATTGAAATTGATCTTACAGAAGTAACCTGATAACACAGTTGTTGGAAATTATTATTAAAATCCACAGGTACACACACATAACACCACTTTAATAACGTAAT
Organism: Siphonodentalium dalli; assembly: GCA_032622095.1. Taxonomy (NCBI): domain Eukaryota; kingdom Metazoa; phylum Mollusca; class Scaphopoda; order Gadilida; family Siphonodentaliidae; genus Siphonodentalium; species Siphonodentalium dalli. The sequence goes on from CP136066.1 coordinate 216,128,485, forward strand.
CTAATTATTATCATTATACTTATAAGTGATGATATATATACGATAATAGCATAGTGTGTTTTGAGAGGTGTTTTATCTCAACGAATTAGAAGTATGACATTTCGCGAGGCTCTGTCGAGCGAAAAATCATACTTCTAACGAGTTGAGACAAAACACGTCTCAAAACACACTATGCTATTGTTGTATTTATCTTACGCCAACTGACACTATCATATTTAGTCAAATTAAGCCTAATTTATGACAGTTTTCAGACAAAAACAATCTACATTTTGTTCATTTCGAAGAGCAATTCCCGCTACGCACGAACACGCAGTTACAGTACATGTGATGAGGTCGCGAATTTATGGAACATTGGGATAATTTGTCAGCAACAAACAAGATATAAGTCCTGATTTAATATGAATCCATGTACAGAAATCGGAACAGTGAAATTCTTTCAATAACATATCAATGTTCTCAGACAAAAAGCAAAGACATTCAAACTGTTACAGTTCAGAATTCCTTAGATTGAAAATAACCATGCAAGTTCTGAGAAGTGTACATCGTACATTTTTACAAATGTTATGCGGTGCAAGCTGTCTAAAATGACGGGAACAGAATAGTGAAAGCTTAATATTTTTTCCTATTAGGGACATGTGATCATGTTTCATCTAATATGTAGCTACATTACTATTTTATTCCACTTGTATGCATTAATTTATTCGTTTAAACAATTCGAAACGCTGAAGTAAATGTGACCCAATTTCTAGGCGAGAGTTTTTGTTGATACGTCGCCAAGGCAGCAACGTCGCGAGGTGAAAGGTCACATTGTGCATAGTCCTTTCTGGTAGTTTAATACACATATGTAAGATATAGCTAAAATTTAATACACAGTATAATATCAAACCCGTATAAGAAAAGTGTATTTATCGTGCTTATGGCGAGAACTTCCAACAACTGTGTATATAAAAGCCATGAATATGTGTTATACTCACTTAGACGTCGGATTAAAGGCGTTAATGACCAGTAATGCTTCTACAGATGACACAGTGCATCCACGCTGTGTGGAGTACCAGAAGATAATACCACTGAACCTTAGACTCGATGATACAAACATTACCAGATAGCGTTCCCCTTCATAGGCTATAGTGACAGAAGCAACAAATCATACACCTTATCTAAATGGCCGTGTAGTTAGTTCAGTGTGGGACTCATTTGAAGCAGAATGCAGGATGCTTGACTGAAAAAGTTAAAGGCAATTTACGACGTTTATGTTATGAAATGGAAGATCAAGTATTACAGTGCGATTACCGAATTGAGGAGTGTGTAATTTAATATATTTACGTGAGTATCAGACTCAGTGAACCACAAACCAGACATTTATAATGAAGAGCGTTTATTCCCCATCACCACCTTCCGTGAGTATCAGACTCAGTGAACCACACACCAGACATGAATAATAAAGAGCGTTTATTACCCATGGGTTTTATTGTAAGACACGGATCTAAATAATAATATTATGATTTACGCTCTATTGAACGGACATGGCTCATTCCAACTTCTAAAGTAGGTCTACGTAATGTGGAAGGAAGTATGAGATGTGTTAACAAATACACCAATTATTTATGTACTGGGTTCATACTTACCATGGTCATAGTATGGTGTCCTGTTTCCGCCAAATACTTGTTTTGCTTCCTTCTCTTGCTTCGTTTGGATTTTTCGTTTGCTTCGGTTCCTTCGCGGCGAAGCAAATTATCTCAATTAGTTCAGTTCCTTCTCCAGGAAGGAACCAAACGAAGCAAGCGAAAAAATCAAACGACGAAAGCGAACAAAATCTTTTTTTCACTTTCGGTGGTTCCTTCGCATGCTTCGCGAAGTATCCGAAGCAAGAGAAGGAACGGCCGAAACCCACAACAACAGCAACACCACCAGCCCCACCAGCCCCAGCACCACAACCAGCACCACCCCCACCACCACCACCACCACCACCACCAGTAGCCAGCAGTCAGCAGCAGTAGCACCGATATATCGGAACATTTTGGAAGATATATGATCTGCATGGTGTTTGTATTTGATGTTTTTATCCAAGTTGTGCCAAAGAACTTTACCGAACGTTGTGCATTGCGGTTGCCAACCTCTAAAAATCTATAGTGTTCGACGTTATTTTATGTGGTCACTGTTGTGCTCCTTATTAAGTGGGCGCATCAACATATATCGGCATTTATCAATGTTCATTTTAAGCTTAAAATGTTCATTCAGCACATATACAAACAGTAAGGTCGGCGTTATTTTGTGGTAGGCATTGATAATAATAATAATGTATATAATTTATATAGCGCTTAATCCCTTTAAGCGCGCACATATATAAGCCCCCAGCTGTTTTTTTATGAGTAATGCCGAGTCTTGTGCCTGCTGCGATTTTACAGGCGCTTCACTAGAGCGGCTTACGGATACCCAACAACCAGGTACCTATTTCGCGTCTAGGCACGACGAAGCGAGCACAGTACAAGTGACCTTGCCCAAGGGTCACAACCTGGCGCGAGATTTGAAACAGCTTGTGGCTATATATAGCACACACACCGCTCAATTCGGCCAAGCCACTGTTGTGGACACAATAGTCCACCGAGCGAGGCGGGAACTCACACGCCGGTGCATTAACACCATTACAAGTACGACACTCTGCCCACTGGCCTACCACATCCACATAACATAATTTTAATCCTAACACCCTGGAAGTAAGGGTAATTGTAATGAATTACGTCTCACTGTAAGAATAACCGTAATGGTAATTGTAATGTAGAAACTATCAAGTAATGTTAAGGCTAGTTTTTCCAAGTAATGAACCATATCCCTGGTGTGTTACCACTTTTAATGAAAGTCACGTGACTCACGTGACCATTTCGACTATACACGTACACGGTCAACGCGGTTAGTATAGTTGTGTGCCCGATCGTGTAACACATTAAACGTGTAGCAAAGAGTATTTATCTTCTAATAACAAAATAGGCTACCAGCGCTATGCAGGCAGTGTGGTAATGGAATTTGGTTGGGCGGAAAGATCTTGTTATCAAAATGATAAAGGCGCAGCTTGTCTTCAATGTCGACTATTTTACACGTTTCCATACTATACACGCTGGGCCGATATCTATAAGCGTGTTGATTTGGCGTCGTATGATCACGTGACTTTTACCGCCCAGTGCATCTCTATAGCAATGACACAGTAACACACCATACACAGTAACACACCATACACGTTACATGTACGTGTGGCTAAACCTACACAGTAACACACCATACACGTTACATGTACGTGTGGCTAAACCTACACAGTAACACACCATACACGTTACATGTACGTGTGGCTAAACCTACACAGTAACACACCATACACGTTACATGTACGTGTGGCTAAACCTACACAGTAACATACCATACACGTTACATGTACGTGTGGCTAAACCTACACAGTAACACACCATACACATTACATGTACGTGTGGCTAAACCTACACAGTAACACACCATACACGTTACATGTACGTGTGGCTAAACCTACACAGTAACAGACCATACACGTTACATGTACGTGTGGCTAAACCTACACAGTAACACACCATACACGTTACATGTACGTGTGGCCAAACCTACACACCATACACGTTACATGTACGTGTGGCTAAACCTACACAGTAACACACCATACACGTTACATGTACGTGTGGCTAAACCTACACAGTAACACACCATACACGTTACATGTACGTGTGGCTAAACCTACACAGTAACATACCATACACGTTACATGTACGTGTGGCTAAACCTACACAGTAACACACCATACACGTTACATGTACGTGTTGCTAAACCTACACAGTAACACACCATACACGTTACATGTACGTGTGGCTAAACCTACACAGTAACACACCATACACGTTACATGTACGTGTGGCTAAACCTACACAGTAACATACCATACACGTTACATGTACGTGTGGCTAAACCTACACAGTAACACACCATACACGTTACATGTACGTGTGGCTAAACCTACACAGTAACACACCATACACGTTACATGTACGTGTGGCTAAACCTACACAGTAACACACCATACACGTTACATGTACGTGTGGCTAAACCTACACTGTAACACACCATACACGTTACATGTACGTGTGGCTAAACCTACACAGTAACACACCATACACGTTACATGTACGTGTGGCTAAACCTACACAGTAACACACCATACACGTCACATGTACGTGTGGCTAAACCTACACAGTAACACACCATACACGTCACATGTACGTGTGGCTAAACCTACACAGTAACACACCATACACGTTACATGTACGTGTGGCCAAACCTACACACCATACACGTTACATGTACGTGTGGCTAAACCTACACAGTAACACACCATACACGTTACATGTACGTGTGGCTAAACCTACACAGTAACACACCATACACGTCACATGTACGTGTGGCTAAACCTACACAGTAACACACCATACACGTTACATGTACGTGTGGCTAAACCTACACAGTAACACACCATACACGGCACATGTACGTGTGGCTAAACCTACACAGTAACACACCATACACGTCACATGTACGTGTGGCTAAACCTACACAGTAACACACCATACACGTATCATGTACGTGTGGCTAAACCTACACAGTAAAACACCATACACGTTACATGTACGTGTGGCTAAACCTACACACCATACACGTTACATGTACGTGTGGCTAAACCTACACAGTAACACACCATACACGTTACATGTACGTGTGGCTAAACCTACACAGTAACACACCATACACGTCACATGTACGTGTGGCTAAACCTACACAGTAACACACCATACACGTTACATGTACGTGTGGCTAAACCTACACAGTAACACACCATACACGGCACATGTACGTGTGGCTAAACCTACACAGTAACACACCATACACGTTACATGTACGTGTGGCTAAACCTACACAGTAACACACCATACACGTCACATGTACGTGTGGCTAAACCTACACAGTAACACACCATACACGTCACATGTACGTGTGGCTAAACCTACACAGTAACACACCATACACGTTACATGTACGTGTGGCTAAACCTACACAGTAACACACCATACACGGCACATGTACGTGTGGCTAAACCTACACGGTAACACACCATACACGTTACATGTACGTGTGGCTAAACCTACACAGTAACACACCATACACGTAACATGTACGTGTGGCTAAACCTACACAGTAACACACCATACACGTTACATGTACGTGTGGCTAAACGTGGCGAAAATGAAACGTCATTCGTTCCCATATCTCCATGCAACGTGCCACCATGACTTCATATTGGATTTGGTCAATCCGCCAAACAGACAAGTCACTACCAAGGTCGGGTAATGGCGATATGGGATATGGGAGTCCCCCAAACGTATGGTAACTTAGTCTATCACCGACCCGAGGGAGGAACACGATCCAGGGTGTGAGAATATGTTGACATGTGAACACGAGCATTCCATAATCAGAGTATCTAGACTGGCCTCACGCTTTACAAATAACATTACATAATCAGAGTATCTAGACTGGCCTCAAGCTTTACAAATAAAATGACAAAATCAGAGTATCTAGATTAGCCTCAAGCTTTACAAATAACATTACATAATCAGAGTATCTAGACTGGTCTCAAGCTTTACAAATAACATCTCTCCCGATTATGTGTCTATATTCGTTGACATATTCGTTTCAAATTTAATTGTTTATTTGAATAAAAACACCAAACATTTAATTAAACTGGGTCAGTATGTGAGAACTCGTGTATAGAAATCCAACCAGATTTAAACTACATAGTCCCATCAATTTCTATATATGACTATATAGAACTCCAATCAGATTTAATCTACATTGTTCATCACTTTATACATATAACTCTATCGAACTCCAACCAGATTTAACCTACATTGTCCCACGTGTACAAGGTTATGTGGGGCACACAGAAGGTGTCAATTACCATAGACCTCCACTCTTATTCTTACAGTGAAAAGGCGACTTCTTGCAACGCCTCGTTTACATGCATGGTGACCAATAAAATAATCGGTTTACCACATGTGACTTGATTGACCAATGAACAAAAATATTCCTCGGAGACACTCATTGATATGTTATCGCTAGTGCATGGGTAATCCGTGTTCAATTGTATTAGTGGTAATCGGTATCCTTTAAATAATCGCTCAGTGAGTACGCCGCAACCGTTCGTGCATTGTGTTATATGTCATCAATGGTTATCGTCTGTTCCAACAATTCAAGTTTTAAGATGTATTTCAATTTCTAGTTGGGTTGTCATGCAAAATCGCTGGAGTATTATATTGAATACCAGTCTGATCAAACCCAATCACCCATCGGTAATGAGCACACGGGTATAATCTACTCTATTACAATACAGTGGTACATTGCACTTCACGCCTCCTGTGTACCTCCCATAACCTTGTACACCTGTTCAAACACGGAAATTGTAAATCTATAGTACAGCCCCCTGAGATTATTCAAATTATATCACAGAATAATTTCAAATCTTCCAACAATCAACATAAAATCAAGATTTACACAAATGTGAGTTTAAAACGAGTGTAGATCGATTTAAATTTATGTGAGTTGTGTACGGTCACTCGAGTGTAGACCGATGAGTTGTGTACAGTCACTCGGGTGTAGATCGATTTAATGTGAAGTTGTGTTCAGTCACTCGAGGGTAGATCAATTTAACTGTACAGTCACTCGAGTGTAGATCGATTTAACTGTATAGTCCCTCGAGCGTGGAGTGATATGTTGCGTAAAGTCACCCAAGTGTAAATAGATTTAACTGTACAGTCACTCGAGTGTAGATTGATAAGTTGTGTACAGTCACTCGAGTGTAGATAGATTTAACTGTACAGTCACTCAAGTGTAGATCGATTTAATGTGAAGTTGTGTTCAGTCACTCGAGCGTAGATCGATTTAACTGTACAGTCACTCGAGTGTAGATCGATAAGTTGTGTACAGTAACTCGAGTGTAGATAGATTTAACTGTACAGTCACTCAAGTGTAGATCGATTTAATGTGAAGTTGTGTTCAGTCACTCGAGCGTAGATCGATTTAACTGTACAGTCACTCGAGTGTAGATCGATAAGTTGTGTACAGTCACTCGAGTGTAGATCGATAAGTTGTGTACAGTCATCCGAGTGTAGATATATTTAACTGTACAGTCACTCGAGCGTAGATTGATAAGTTGTGTACATATCGATTTAACTTTCAAAGTTGAGTAAAACGTTTACTCAACTTAATGAAAAGAAATAGTTTACTCAACAATTTAGTCAACATTGATTGTAGTTATAATTACACAGGCGTTGAGTAATTGTTGAGTAACATTCTCGTCAACGAGATCTTGATTGTGTAAACAGAGACCACCAGTATCCAACTCAATCTCCATTTAGCGACAGAATAGTTCACACATTTCATGCGGTCACAATGTTGTAGGTTATACATTTAGAAATAAAAATTTACCAAATTATGAACATTTTCTTAACACCCCGTGTACCGGTTATCGCCAAATCGGAGGGTATCGCCAAAAGGGAGCATGCAGTTTTTGATTAATGATAATAGCTCAATCTGATGAATGCATTTATCACCAAGATGAATGATGATTCATACTATTCAAAACTTACCTTCGTAAAGCGGAAGAAAATCCCTCAATGGATTGTGATCATATCTTTCTTTCACACTAATAGAATTAATGGAAATTCCGGCTCATTTCCGATATTTTCACAAAAAATAGACACTGTTTGACGTTAGGTAGTTTGTTTGTGACATACTTATCACCCATTGGCGGCAGGGAATACGTGTATCGATATAAAAAATATATGTTGGATTAACCTTAAAATGTTCTACCCTATAGTGTGCTTTCTCAAAAATACTATCCGCGATCGCGTGTACCCATCAGCATTTCGGGTATCAAATCCGCGGATCGATTCTGCAAAGATATATCGGCAAAACGGAGTCTGGGTGAAAAGATACGGATGCTATATGTCGCATTTTGACTGTTTCTGTTTGAAAATATCCCCATCATATTCAGGACAGGTCGCCACATGTACGATCTTTTGTTGTGTGTGTTCGGAGGAGGGTACATGTGCAAGGGCCTATTCGCATATGTTTGTTTGTGTTTTTATGTTCTAATATTATATAGTATATATAGTATAGGCTATCATTTAAGAAATGGATGTAGTGGGTGTGTGTTATTGGCGGATACGACGCATTGGTCGTTGGGGTACATGGTGTAAACCGAGAAGCTATTTTACTAAATGTGCCACAACGAACATAGGGTCGTATCAGATAATAACACACAACTACTACCTTAATTTCTCATATGTATATAGATTTTCGATAATGTATTCCCATACAAAAAATTAGTTTATTCTTATATATTTTCACCAAATATGCCGAGAATTCGAAACTAGCACATTAAGTCAGCACAATATAAGATCTCCAAACTCTTATCAAAGATTAGGCGATCGATATATATAACTGGCCTCAGATGCAATTCGGCTGAACTTTGAAAAGCGCCCCCAATTATTCTGCTGAACACGTTTAGCGATTAGTTCAGATTAGGTCAACAGTTTGTAACTTCCTGTTCGTGTGACACCCTGCGCATTATTGGGATGTAAACCGGTGACGACCCGATTGGCAGTTGACCAATCACCAACCATGATTTAGAGTAATGCAAACGGGCTATGTAAATATATATGTGTACATTAAATGTGTACCATTGTGTCAATAAGTACATTGTATATATCAGGTTTACATTGTATATACACTGGGTAATGCATTGTTCCGAAGAATTACTTTGGATTATTAACTGTGAATTACTTTGTTTAATTACTTTTAATTGTGTATTGACCAGCGCATTGCGTACAGTTACACCACTCATATCCTAATGCCAGCAATCCCACCCCAATGTGTATACGTGGTGGTGTAGCTTGGTAAGTCCATGCCGGCCACATATATTATATATAAACAATGAATATGTGACAGGCCCATATTCAGATGAAAAGGCAGATAAATACATCTTTAAGCGTGCTACTTTTAATTCAGCACGTGATTTTCCACGCTGTATGATTCAAAAGGAGTTTTATCTTATTTGAGTGATATTACATACACTGTAAAAATAAGTGTTTAGGATCTCAACACACTCTTAAACAAAATACCGTTACAGTTTATACACGCGTCAATGCATTTATTTTTTAAGTGGGATATTTATTACCTAAACGTCACGTTATTTTGCTATTAAATGACAGATATGTTTAGAAAATAAAACAAAGCGTTTAAGGAATAAACACATAACGTTAACATTGTATTTACGTTCTAAACATATTGATGCGTTTATTACCTAAACACCACACACAGGTACAAAGCAAATCCCCAACCAAAATAAAAATGCGTGCGACCACGTATTTCTATATACAAACACGCACTAGTACTCATCCCGCCATTAATTTTATGGCCATGACACCGCCCGGCTTGAATTAATTGTACATTTCTTTTTGACAAACCACTGTATTTAATAATGTATAATAAACATGTATATTTTGTATCTAATACAATGTAATAAATCATCATTTATTCGGCACATCCACAGACATTCGCACACCGAGCAGCACACCACGTGGCAATGTTTGTCCGAAACTCCAGCGCCTCGCAGTGGAATTAATTATTTTTAGAACATCTGGTCAATGCGAACAAACGCTGTTGATATATAATATAACATAAGCAGGTGTGCCAAGACAACCCCGGGAAGAAAACAGACAATCTCTAAGTCGCGGGGCCGCTCGATTACCACACATATCAGCGCCCCTGTTGACCACACCAAGATTGCGAAATACTGGACACCGAAACAGATTAGTGGACATCTATGCAGTACTCATACCCGATACATACATAGGAGGAGAATTGGGAAGTAAACAGAACAATTTTGGGATTAGCGAGAGCAAATACTTCGCTAGGAGAAGCTATTGAAACCTAACGCAGCGCGATGGATAGGGAGAAGAGTCTAAAGAGGACACAGGAAAAACTACCCCGCTTGGTTAACATAGGAACGCCCCAATTGACGCACCATGAAATGCGAACCGAGCCGGAATAATACCTCTCCTGTATTTAGACGCGGACGAATCGAGACCCGACACACAGTTCTAACCGACTACCCAGCCGTTACCAAGACTTCTCGGACGCCAAGAAGACAACAAGGATCTCTAGCCGGAAGCATGGATAGGAATGCAAGGTAGCACATTATGATCTTGTATTCCTAACAACACACCACTGATGCGCCGACGAAGAAGAAGAGCAGACGACAGGAAGATAAACTCAACCGGAACTCAACCGAGTAGATGACAAGCAGACACGCCCGACCTATGAAGACGGAAGAAGACACTAAACCGAGCAGACGACAGGAAGATAAACTCAACTAGGAGGAACCCAGATGACGATGATTGAACATTATTGACTTTGTTGTAATTAAATAATCAAACCGTTCTGATAGTCTTAAGAGTTATATGTACCCGTATTGGCACACAGGGCAACATGCTATATCTGAGTACATATGGCTACGAGTGATACGTTCTAACTGTCGATGTGTTTGATATATTGTAGCTTTATGATACACCTATAGACTTCTCCCAATCATTGATAACAGTGCCAAATTATTATATTACTCGATCTACTTTATCTGATTAGACTTCCAGAAGTAATGGGAATTTGTTAGCTCTTTCGAACTGTCCAAACAAACGCTCTTCATTTTGCTATACATTTCGGTGAGAAATAACAAGGAATGGTTAAAATTTGGTATACTGTAGAATGGATGGAGCGTAGAAGCGAAACACTTTTTTCACTTCTGAGACGACAATTCGTTCATGTTAAAAGACTTCCCGAAGCACTCATAGCACACTCATTTATAGGTATCCACATATTTTGATCTATTGAGGTTTGGAGTGATGTCGCTTTAATTAATTTATATATCCAATGTTGTTACCAAAGGAAGCGCATCTACACAAAGCCATTTATACGAAGGTTACAACTTGTTTTCCTTCTTTTATTTCTTTTTTATTATTATTATTGTTATTTATGATAAATTCGGATAATGTTACCTAGGTGTTGATCTACCCCGGTGTTCAACGATATACACATTAATGCATGGGACGCGAACCTATGTTTAAAAATCGTGCTGTCAACCGAGGCAATCAATTGGGTTATATTCTAAGTACCACGATGGAGGCTTTGTTTACAACTACAGAATCGCCTTTCCATGATATCGCTTAAACGCCAATATGGCTTTTTTTTATTGCCCATTGAATAAACGCCTCGTTTAGGTTTAGATTCTGTAACAGGCCGAGATTTTCCATCGTTGTGGAACATGATCAGATACAGCATAAAACTACAACCATTTATGCTAATTCCACGTATATTTAACTCATTTGAAATATTAGATGTAACGCATGCACATATATGTTACGTAGTGAACTGAACTTTATCCCTAAAACAGGCAGAGCTTAATCCACATACACCAGCGAAACCCATTTGCATAAACGCTCTTTATAGTAATACATAGTGCCTACCCTTGGAATATAACTCATATTATGAAGCAGCGCGGCGTTTTAAGGTCTTATCCAAATTGTGAGTACGCATCATCACACCCAGACAATATAACTGTTGTTTTCGAAAAGGGCGAATTGGAAATTGCCGTCATTTTAACCCAGAACCATGTTATCTGGATAGCTAGCCATCTTGCACGTGCAAATTATTATCTTGCAGCTGCAAATTATTATCTTGCACATGCATGTTACCTATCTTGCACGTGCAAGTTATTATCTTGCAGCTGCAAGTTGCTATCTTGCACCTGCAAGTTATTATTTTGCACCTGTAAGTTAAATTGTCCAATCATAACTAAAGACAGGTGGTTTGTATAGGAGAACGGAATACTCAGATCTTGTGAAGTGAATGTGAGTTTGTTCTTGGTTCAAGAATGTCAATCATCGAGTGGCCTGAAAACAAACTGGACGATACTCTTATCTACGTAGTCGCCATTAATTAAATAAACCATTCTCCTTCAGCTGATGAAATCTCTAGATCCAAAACTGTGTCTTGTTTTTTCTCAAAAAGGCCCACCAGCACTCTATCCTCTGATTGTATGTACTTGTACTAGTCATGAAACTTCTCCTAGCAACTTGATCCCCGTGGTCAAATCGTAGGGCTTCCTGTATCGCTCTCAAGCGTACATTCTCGGTACCAAAATCTGTTATGACTCTAGCCGGACAGCGGCCTCTACTCTCCACAGCGTCCAAAATTCAGTTTGCAATTATACGCGGATCGCTGCTTGTTTAGTATATCTTCAACCATATGACACACCGAGAAAATCCATCGATAGAACCATTGATGCAATTCCCTACGGCTTAAGTTTGTCATATGAGTCTATGTGCCACAGGAAGTTCGGACCCAAACCTGTATATAGCCGTCGCTTGGATGCACATTATCTGCAGGCTGGATATGTTGTGAATCGAGAAACTGTTCAACTCCTGCTTCACATTATAGACCCAAAGGGAATCGTGAAAAGAAAATCCGGTTGTATCAAGCGACGGCTATACACAGATAACGCTGTAAAGTACGCCTGCTAACAGCGATATTGTTTACATAAGATAAACAGTAGAGGATTTATTTCTGTGACAGTCCAAATGCAAAGTAAAGCTTTGACAAATGCAAGACTTCCCCACCGGCCATTGCAAAATGAACACCCTCATGGAACGTAACAAAATGCTCAAATGCACAATGTTACATCCTCCAGTGAAATACCCATCGCCAACGTCATTATGCGCGCGTTCTGATTGGACAATTTAACTTGCAGGTGTAATATTATAACTTGCAGGTGCGATATAATAACTTGCAGGTGCGATATAATAACTTGCAGGAGCAAGATAGTAACTTGGAGCTGCAAGATAACTAACTTGCAGCTGCAAGATAATAATTTGCACGTGCAAGATAGCTAGCTATCCAGATAACATGGTTCTGGGCTAAAATGACGGCAATTTCCAATTCGCCCTTTTCGAAAACAACAGTTATATTGTCTGGGTGTGATGATGCGTGCTCACAATTTGGATATGACCTTAAAACGCCGCGCTGCTTCATAATATGAGTTATATTCCCAGGTTAGGCCCAATGTATTACTATAAAGAACGTTTATGATTGCAAATGGGTTTCGCTGGTATTTTCGTAGTACCTGACAGTATTTTGACAGATGGGAGGTATTTTGTTCTGAAACTTCTCTTACCGATCGCGTGACGTCAGATCGTTTATACCACTATATCTGCCTCTCTGGAATGGATACTTAAGCAATTTTCAGTAATTTTCAGCTGCAAGGTAACTAACTTGCAGCTGCAAGATAACTAACTTGCACCTGCAAGATACTAACTCGCACGTGCAATATAGCTAACTTGCAGCTGCAAGATAATAACTTGCACTTGCAAGATAGTAAGTTGCAGTTGCAAGATAATAACCTGCAACTGCAAGATAATAACTTGCACATGGAAGACTGCTATCTATGCATAACTAGTGGTTCTGGGCTAATGACGGCAACTTCCAATTCGCCCTTTTCGAAAACAACAGTTATATTGTCCGGGTGTGATAAGGCGTGTTCACAATTTGGACATGCCATTAAAACGCCGCGCTGCTTCATAATATAAGCTATATTCCCAGGTTATGCCCAATGGTGTGGGATTCAGTATGACTATAAAGAGCGTTTAGTACTTCAAGTGGGTTTCGCTGGTCTTTTCGTAGTACCTGCCAGTGTTTTAACAGATGGGTGTAGGGTTTGGGTTATGGAACTTCGCTTCCCGATCTCGTGGTGTCAGATATATACACGTGTCTGAAATATCCCCCCCCATCTGCCCCGATGAATGGGTACTTAAGCAATTTGCATTAACTTGCAGCTGCAAGATAACTAACTTGCAGCTGCAAGATAGTAACTTGCACGTGCAAGATAACTAACTTGCACGTGCAAGATAACTAACTTGCAGCTGCAAGTTAAGAAATAAATTTGTTTGGCGCTAACCAGCCACCGTACGGATCTGCTTTTGAAAAAAAAAAAAAAAAAAAACATTTTATGTTTTAAATTTCAAATGTTTTTTAAATAAATAAAAAAAAAAATTCTCTAAATTTTTTATTTTCTACTTAGATTTTTAGATTGAAACTTTAAACAAAAGTTGATTTAAATTAAAAAAAAATAAATTATTTTTAAATTTTAAATTTATATTAAAATTTTAAATTAACTTTTTTAGATTTTTAGATTGAAACTTCTTATTAAGAAATAAAAATTTGAAAAAAAAATTAAATAAAAATTAAATTTGTTTAAAAATTTTAATTAAAAAAATACGACCGTTATAACATCTTTTGGGGTACCCCGAGGCACACCAAATTTGGTTGAAATCGGTCAAAAGCTCTGGAAGAAAATCGTGAACAGACCAGAGCAGACAGGCAGATCCATGAACTGTTTAATATATCTAAACCGGAGAGCACACATTAATTTCGCCATTAAATGTGAAAATTATGACAAGTGTCATGCTAAATGAAAAACATTGTTATAATCACGGATAAATTTATAACATCATGGCGCAAAAATAAATATCATTAAATTATGATTAGACAACAAAAATGTTGTTTGAATATAGCCAATTTAACACTGAATGTATGCATGGATATCAAAACTAGGGTGAAGAAAGATGGCCGCAAAATTTTCACTGCAGCAAATATTTGATTGACAGCTGTGGAAATGTCCATTCTAAGTCAAATTGTCACTTCTCGAAACAGCAACACTGTTGAAAATTGAGGCTATAAAATATAAGTTCAGTTTTTGTATAATAATTTGTTATAATCAATGTAACATACAATCCAACGAACAATTAGGTTTGTACACATACATGGTTTATCAGTAAAGCGGACGTGGTACTGGGCAGGCGGTGCTTTGGCGCCCATCACGCACACAACCCCATGTCGTAGTAAAATAATCACATTAATGTTCAATGTCATGCCGCAAACAAGATTATTTCGAAATTTCAGACTGTAACAGAGGCTGAAATAGTTCCGATAGTTCTATTGTATAGTCAAACTTTGCCGTAAAATATTTGGATTCCAAGAGTAAAAGATTTACCTACATTCAACCAATGTTTTGATGCAATGTTCATGTCGAACTATTAGATGAGGTTTTGATCAATAATCCGTCTATGCAGAATCATAGCGTAAAAAAAATGTTACAAAAATGTTTTTATGTGTAACCAATATTGGTAAGTGGGTGTCTGACCAGGTAACACGTTGCAGAACAAAGTGAACACCAAACCTGGCACACCAGAATGACAAAGACCAAGTCAGAGTGATGCACCGGCAGGTTGACCAGAGGCCTTTTAGAAAGTCAAATAAGGAGAAGAGCAAAAACGGCTTAAAACATATTTGTCACAAGAATCGTTCACGCAATACTGCTGGGCACAAAATACACGGGCTATGTTGTAACGTTTCCTTTGCACACATTATGCTTGGCACAATATTTTAAGTTCCCCGATGACTCAGTTAGTAGGGCACATGATATTATTATGGAGGGGACCCCGATGGCTCAGTTAGTAAGGCGCATGTCATTCTTATGGAGGGGACCCCGATGACTCAGTTAGTAAGGCACATGATATTCTTATGGAGGGGACCCCGATGACTTAATTAGTAAGTCGCATGACATTCTTATGGAGGGAACCCCGATGGCTCAGTTAGTAAGGTGCATTACATTCTCATGGAGGGAACCCCGGTGTTTCAGTTAGTAAGGTGCATGATATTCTATTGGAAGGGGCCCCGGTGCTTCAATTAGTAACGCGCATGCCATTCTTATGGAGGGGACCCCAGCCTTCAGTTAGTAAGGTGCGTGATATTCTTATGGAGCGGACCCCGGTGCTTCAGTTAGTAAGGCGCATGACTATAAACCATAATTCCTTATCTGGTCCTTTAATATAATTTAGTTATTGGTGTATCTATGACACATAGTTTGTCAGCCACCATGTTATGTAATAATATGTATAACATATAAAGTTTATATGTAAATTGCTATATGTATATAGCATAACGTGTAAATATCAGGTCTTACGTGCTGTTATACTGAAATGTTATAATATACATATATATTATTAAATAACATATAATCGTGCAATAATTAATATGCACGGAATAGATTACTAGTATATGTAGAGGGGTAGTCTAGTCCACAGAAAACCCAGGCATCACCACACGAATGTGATACTAACACAAAATACAAGCTTATTATATATAAATCGTTAATATATTATGTTAATAAAAGGTAGTAAAGTCTATAAATAGTAGTTAACAGCCTACAGGCAGTCAAGTTTGTAAAATTAATAACAGGTAGTCAAGTTTATAAAATTAGTAACAGGTAGACAAGTTCATAAAATTTATAGTTCAATATAGGGATAAAATTGTCCAGTCTATATATAGTAGTAACAGGTAGTCAAGTTTGTAAAATTAGTAACAGAAAGTCAAGTTTGTAAAAATTAGTAACAGATAGTCAAGTTTATAAATTTAGTAACAGGTAGTCAAGTTTATTCAATTTATGAGTTTAATCCAGGGATGTAAATGTCCCGTTCCCCCAATGCAAAAGCAAGGAAAGGGTCAAGCCAACGCTCATTATTCATCGTCAAACAAAGCCATCATGTAGTTGAGCAGATTATACAACATAATTTCTTATCTAGTCCTTTAAATATAAATGCGGCTACGTACATATACACAGCTTAAAGTGATATACCATTAAAACAGGTACCTCCAGATGTCTAGCTTGTATGTCACAATTGGTGTCTACGTTTGTTTTAAACATAACAACGCAGAACATGACGTTAAGTTAGATTTTTGTTGTTGTTGTTGTTGTAACGGGAGGTTTGGAACCCTGAATGCATCTTTATGTTTCGCGTCTCACTGACAGCTAAAGAAACCGATGTAGAAGGACTGGTGCGTGGGTTTCGTTTTGGAAATATAACATAGCTGTCTCACTGGTAGACATAACTGGAAACGCAGGAAACAAAATACGCACTGCCAAACTAATGTCCTGACACAGTTCACATATACATGTAGAATGAAATATCGATAATATACACAGTCCGTCATGGTATTCATGCCTCACCGACGAAACAAAGGTATGGGATATATAAAGTAGCAATGCAACGAGTTTCGTCAAACTCATATCCATAACACAGTTCACAGATACATGTAGAATAAAATATCGATCATATGCACAGTCATTCATGGTATTCATGCCTCACCAACGAAACAAAGGTATGGGATATATAAAGTAGCAATGCAACGAGTTTCGTCAAACTCATATCCATAACACAGTTCACATGTACATGTAAAATGAAATATCGATCATAAACACAGACATTCGTGGTATTCATGACTCACCGAACAGAATAATTTGGCCAAAATTAAACGACGATATGGCGAGTTTGGTCGTGTTAATGTCGTATGATATATGAAATGGATCGCGTAGTCCGTCCTCTTCTCTTAGTACAGTTCTCTTATAAATACCGTGGCCATCGAGCTCGATATCGAGGTTTGATAATTTACATACGACAAATACTGATTCACCAACGAGGCACAAACCACGAGGGTCCACAATATGCGGTGCCGTTATATTGGTAATATGAGAAAGGTCCGCCGACAGGATCACAATGGCGTTAGCAAGATAGTCTGATACGAAAATGTTACCTCCACGCGAGATCTCCAGAATACCGAGAATGCTCTCGAACTTACACGATGAAGTGTGTGTCACCTCTCCCTTCTCTGTGATTCGACATACCACGTTTTTGATGTCGAAAGATACCACGATGTCGTGGTGTGTGCATATAATGCAGTTAGGTGGATCTACGGTGGTAATTGATCGAACAAGGGAGATGTCGGACAGTCTGTACACCCGTATGTTACGCTCACCGACAGCAGTCACATACACCTGGTCGTCTCTAACACACATGTCGGAAATGAAGGTATCCATTTCTTTAGTGATTGATACCCGTCCTTTCTCATCTACAATAGATATCCGATGCGGGTAAGTCGAAGACACCACAATACGAAGCTCAGCCGACGGGTGAGAAAATCGAACAACTCCATACCGACCGGGATGATGGAACTTGGAATGCTCCCTGAATGTGCGCGGGGTGCCTCTCCCAGCAGGTATATGTTGAGCAGCAGCATGTCGTTCCGCTGACCCCTCAGTCGCGAAATCCGACCTGGAATGCTTCCTGTGTGAGCGTGAGGTGATGTCTCGAAATGACTGGAATGATAATTTTGATAAGTGAAGCAATACAATGTAATTTGAAGGAATGAAGTCGGTTCTTTGTATAAATTTTATTCAACGTCTAACATCTATGTAGGTAAACAATACATAATGATGAATCAATCTTGGATGCCATGGAAAGTCAGAAGGCGTCGCTTATTAATTATCAAGCCGACTGACATATGTCAAATCATAAAGATGAGCTAAGACTAATTGAAGAGTAGATTGAAATGGGGTTTATATATCCACTAATGACTTAGTGGTCATTAGCGTGTCTTTCTTTGTTCTGGGTATGACCGCGGGGTGACCTGATGTAGTTACATCAGACTGGCTTTTGCCTAACTCACAGGTCGCGCCTGCAGGTCAGACGGCCTGTGGAATGTCGGAGCAAATAGAGTTCATATTGTTGTCTACTCATCCCTGAGTTACGATCACTTGTATAATATACTATTCCCCAGACTTTGTTCTGGGTATGACCGCGGGTGACCTGATGTAGTTGCATCAGACTGGCTTTTGCATAACTCACAGGTCGCGCCTGCAGGTCAGACGGCCTGTGGAATGTCGGATCAAATAGAGTTCATATTGTTGTCTACCCATCCCTGAGTTAAGATCACTTGTATAATATACTATTCCCCATATGCAGTATACGTCCCTTGAAAAAGGTAATGGATTGGGGTGCATTACTTCACAGTAACTACTGAATACAAACTATTTGACACGTCGAATTTAGCCTTTAAAGATGGTTTATCTCTTCCCGGGACGTTTTATATAGATTGCAGGGTATACAATAATAACTATGAATCGAGGACACCCAGAAAGGTATATATAAATACCGTGGTATACAATAATAACTATGAATCGAGGACACCCAGAAAGATTTATATAAATTCGTGGATATACAATAATAAATATGAATCGAGGACACACAGAAAGGTTCATATATATTCCGGGAGAGGGGTCTCCTGTAAGTTTCTGTAACTTGTACCCCAATCCCTTTATAAATTGAATAATTCGACATAAAATATGTATAAAGTAAAACTATATTCCGGGGTTGCTGCACACGGGCCGGTTTGGGGGCAAAATGTAACTAGTGGAAGTACATCAAAGGTAATTGGAAGTACAGGTAAATATGGCATCATCCTGTAGTACAAACCACCCACGCTATCACTCTACCGGTCGTGACACCATTGCCTGCAGTACAGTGTACCCACGCTATTACAACATGGAAGTACAGGTAACTATGACATCACCCTGTAGTACAGTACACCCACGCCATAATTCTACCGGACGTGACTTCATCACCTATAGTACCGTCCACCCACGCTATCATTCTACCGGACGTGACCTGATCGCATATGGTGCAGTCTGCACACGCTATGACATCATGTAAGTACAGGTAAATATGACATCAGCACCTGTAGTGCAGTGCACCTTCACTATCATTCTATCGGACATGACCTCAAAGGTTTTGTGGAGGTACACTGGAAGTACAGGTAGAGATGACATCAAATGTATTGTTGTGGTGGCAGTACATGGAAGTACATGTATATATGACAGTCTACCCACGATATCACCCTACTGGACATATCCTCAAAGATATTGTTGTGGGAGTACATGGGAGTACATGTAGATATGACATCAAATGTACAGTTGTGGAAGTCCATGGAAGTACAGGTAGATATGACATCAAATGTATTGCCGTGGAATTACAGGTATATATGACATCAAATGTATTGTTGTGGAAGTACATGGAAGTACAGGTAGATATGTCCTCATTGCATCATCCTACTTGGTCACTGGAGTACACGGACATAACATGTACGTTCATGTGTATTACGTTATGGGGTGTAATGTTATGTACATTACGTGATGACCTTGATGAACAATGGGGAGCATCGCCCTGCATTATATTCCTAATATGTGTATTAACGCATATTATGTTAAAGGGACACAATGCATTCTATGTGAATATTAACATGAGACAATGCGCCAACAGTGCGTGAATGCCAGAGGGGCGCACTCTCGGTATAATAATGTTAAAGGGACACTCGGTACTCATAAAGTGAATTTAAAGGGAACACCTGGCACTCACCGTGGATGAGTGTTAAAGTGACACACGGCACACACTGTGGATGAATGCTAAAGTGACACACTGCACTCACAGTAAAAACTTAATTAAAAAAAAAAATGAATTTTTTTTTTAAGACTTAAAAAAATTAAATTTTCCAAAAATGAAAAACAAAATCTATACACCCACCATGATGATACAGCCAACACATGTATACATATATACCCACCTGTAACAATACAGTCACCTAATATACATAAGTATGCCCCACAAATGACCATACAGTCACTCCATATAAACATAAACAAGATACACACCATGAATATAGAAAAACATATATTACATCATTCAACTTCGCCCAAGGTATAAACAACAATGCGTGCTGGTGATTACTATCAATATACTTTCCATGAGACAGGATATAAATGGTGTCTGTAAAACATATAAACACCACACAAAAAGGGTGATACGCAGTAATTAATTCAATATACTTTAGTCAACTAATAGAAACTTACCATTGCATCGCCTTGCTTATTATGATAGGGCTGATAAGTGGATTGTCCTAGAAAAAATAAATAATTGAGTAATACTATTATCATAACTAATACGATTCAAGTTTGACACTTATATGTAGCTTTATGCCAATAAAGCATCGAAATACATTAGGGCTGCAATTATTCGTTATTTTCTGAATGATTAATCGTGCGTAGTGAATTAATATTGTTTATTTAGACACTATATTCATTCTATGAGGGTACCTTGATATTTGTTTGACATATTTGGCATTATATGTTATCCAATACTCGCCTGAAATCGTAGTAGTAATAGATACAATAATAATCAACTTTGTTCTAAATAACGAGAGCTTCAACATTATCATGTTGAGAATTAACAAAAATAAAGATACCCGGTTAACTAAATTAATTAAGTAAAATCAAGATACCCGGTACTAGTAACAGCGACGACCATCACTTCGCAAAGTGTGCTCAATATCCAAGCTTTTCCTGTAGTTGTGTCCGTCGTGTCACAGCTATACATTGTTGCTAAAGTTGACTAATTTTTAGTTTTCAAAATGCTTGTATTGCGAAATAAGATAACATGTGGCATGTTCACGTGAAACTACAAGCACATATTTGCAAGAACATATCAGGTACAAATGTGTTCCGATAATTTATTGCAGGAAAGAGTACACTCATGAGAACGCGGCGGTCTGTATGGCGTTGATTGAGCTCAATCAGGACAGTATTTTTGGTGCTAGTTCAAGTGAACTTCTACGGGCAAACAACCTATAGTTCATATTGACAATTCATAGCATTATGGAATTTCAAACAGAATACTGTTTATTGTTTTTACGGTTGTTTGGGTAGGGGTGAAACACGCCACCCATGTCTCAACTTTTCTGCACTCATGTATAGATATCTTCCAACCGAGACTTAGTAGAACGTGTTTACGTTATTTGGAAATAGGTACCCGCCTATGTTATAATTTAATATTTCATAATTATGCATTTATGCATTTATGGGGTGGCAAAAGTAATTATGTTGTTTCGGCAAATAGAATGATACCACCTCAATTCAATGGAGAACCCACATTAAGTTTTCTAGAGTTGTGGATGTTTTGGTTCGTTGGGATGTGGTGTTTATCACGTTACCAATAATACAGTGGTGTGGTGATATGGGACCCCCACCCCCGCCAACGATGGTCAAATTTCTCACCAGTTGGAAATTCAATACTCGACACAATATTAATTTCACACCAACACTAGGTTGCAATTGTTCTGGTATGTTACTAATGTAATATGTTATGATGTTTCTTGATGCCTATGACAGTGTACTAATGTAATAATTTATAATGTTTTATGTTTGTGTACCAAACCAATGTAATATATTATGATGTTTTATGATGCCGATGACATTGTACTAATGTAATATGTTGTTATGCGTTATGGTGCCTACTATAGTGTACTAATGTAATATGTTGTTATGCGTTATGGTGCCTACTACCGTGTACTAATGTAATATGTTGTTATGCGTTATGGTGCCTACTACCGTGTACTAGTGTAATATTTGATTATGTTTTTTTTATGCCTACTACAGTTTATTAATATAATATTTTATGATGTTTCATGATGCCTATTACAGTATACTAATGTAATATATTATGATGTTTTATGATGCCTATGACAGTGTACTAATGTAATATGTTGTTATGTGTTATGGTGCCTACTATAGTGTACTAATGTAATATTGTATTATGTTTTATGATGCCTATGACAGTGTACTAATGTAATATGTTGTTATGCGTTATGGTGCCTACTACCGTGTACTAGTGTAATATTTTATGATGTTTCATGATGCCTATTACAGTATACTAATGTAATATTTGATGATGTTTTATGTTTGCTATTACAGTGTACTAATGTAATATGTTGTTATGTGTTATGGTGCCTACTATAGTGTACTAATGTAATATGTTGTTATGTGTTATGGTGCCTACTACCGTGTACTAATGTAATATGTTGTTATGCGTTATGGTACCTACTATAGTGTACTAATGTAATATGTTGTTATGCGTTATGGTGCCTACTACCGTGTACTAATGTAATATTTTGTTATGCGTTATGGTGCCTACTACCGTGTACTAATGTAATATGTTGTTATGTGTTATGGTGCGTACTACCGTGCACTAGTGTAATATTTTATTATGTTTTTTTATTCATACTACAGTTTATTAATATAATATTTTATGATGTTTCATGATGCCTATTACAGTATACTAATTAGGCCCCTGCGAAGCTTCGAGATTCGATTCGATTCGCGAATCGGTCGTCCTGATTCGATTCGATTCGATTCGACTGTCCGATTCGAATATTTTCGAATCATTCATGATCAGACATCATATATACTTATATAGGCAATCAACAGTCATAACCCGATGAAAACAACCCAATTGTTATGCCCTATGAACAAAGAAATTATCGAGCGGCTCGAGACATCGAGATCAAACGGATCGCCGCATCGACCAATAATCTATAAATAGAACCAAGGTAGGTAATGTTGTAATGACTATTGAAGTGACGTAATTGGGAATTCCCGAGGCGCGTGTTTACAAATACAAAACCAAAATGGCTGAGTTTCGTTGCCTGTTCAACTTATTAAAAGGCGATAAGAAATATGCGTGTAAGCACTGCCCCACGCTTTTGTCTGTTCAACCCACGGGTACCACAACACACCTTAGGATGCATGTCCAGCGGAAGCACCCCGCTCTGTTCGAGAGAACGATACAGGCGGAAAATTCTAAAAAGCTGAAAATTGAACTTCCAGAAAACTCGCAAGTAGGTGATGATTCTGCACCCAAGAAACAGTCCACGATGGGCCAACATTTCGTCCCCAAACGCATAATCATGCCCGACACAAAAAAAAAGTTTGATGCAGCCCTTCTAACATTTGTTGTCGTTGATGGGAGACCATTTGAGTCTGTGGCCGGCGAGGGATTCAAAAAAATGTGTGATGTGCTCACTGGAGGAAGTTATGAGCCACCCCACCCCACAACGCTATCAAGAAAAGTAAATGACCTGAGAGAGTCAATGGAGGGTAGTTTGAAGGCCTATTTGAAAACTGATATCGGGAAATCCAAAGTTTCAGTCACTTTCGATCACTGGAAGTCCGACAACAACAGCAATTATCTTGTGCTGACCATCCATTATGTAAGCGTCGAATGGAAGTTTGTCACAAGATGTTTGTCCGTG
The DNA here is from genome assembly GCA_032622095.1 of Siphonodentalium dalli. NCBI lineage: Eukaryota > Metazoa > Mollusca > Scaphopoda > Gadilida > Siphonodentaliidae > Siphonodentalium > Siphonodentalium dalli. The sequence goes on from CP136066.1 coordinate 216,152,692, forward strand.
ATAAATTTAGAGGACAATGAAGCCGATCACACGGCAAATGCTACAGAGAAACTAATCAGAGCTCAGTTTGTCAAATATGGGTTGGATTTATGCAGGGTTATGTTCGCCACCACAGACACAACGAATGTGATGCCATGCACAGCACGTCAGCTGGGAATTTCCTGGATGGGTTGCGCTGCCCACAAACTACAGCTGGCCATTAATGCAGCGCTGAATGCACAACCAGCTATAAATAACCTTATAAAGGCGGTACACAAGATTTCTGGATTTTTTAATGCCTCAACCGTCGGACTGGCTGCATTACATAAGCATCAAGCGCAAACTTCAGACCCAGTCAGCTCAGCCAATAATGAAAGTTGTGAAACGAAAAATCTCAAGGAGTCTGATCCACCACTTGATGTGTCAACCAGATTTAATAGTACATTTATGCTTATGGAATGGTTTGAGAGAAATCAAGTGGCGATATCCTTGGCACTCGTGGAATCCCAAGCCAGAAAAAGTTGTGCTACCACTCCACCACCAGCTTTGACTAAACCATTAATCGACGTTTTGAAAGCAATTCTCCCCATTTTGAAACCAACAGCCGAGGCCACTTCCATATTGAGCGCCGACAAGATCGTCACAGTATCAATAATGCCGGCGTGTATCCATGTCTTGAAGCAGGAGTTGCGTCTTGAGCCTGCAGCAGGTGTTAAAACATTCAGAGACAAACTATTGTCCGAACTTGAATCACGATTTGACCTAACACGGCCCCATCTGCTAGCTGGAAACGTCCTGGATCCTCGTTTTAAAGGAGTCACGAGCATTGAGGCAGTGAAGGATTTTATTGCGGCATGTCTGCGATATCATGGTCATGTGGATGACGGTGCGAAGTCAAAAAATCCAACCCAGGGCTCACAGCGAGAAAACACCACTGGAGTTGACAATACGCGAGATAATGATGGCCAACGAAAGTGTTTGATGGATACGATGTTCCAGGAAGTAAAGGCTAGGCATACAGAGCAGAGTCAAACAGGCGAAGAGGCGACTTCACTAACCGCTCGAGTAGATTCTGAGATGGAATCCTACCAGCGTATGTCGTTACTACCAAGATCTGAAAGTCCACTGAATTTCTGGAAGCACCACGCCGAATCACACCCTCTCCTTGCAGAAGCAGCAAAGGATATTTTATCCATTCAGGCTACGAACTGTTCGTCCGAAAGGGTCAATTCTACGGGGAGCAACCTAATTAGTGACCAAAGACATAGCATGTCACGATATAACACGGAAACACTGATATGGGCGAGGAATAATGCCGATCTGATACTTCATCGTCGATGAGTTCCCGGGACGAACAATTATTTGTTTCAATTTTCAAATTTCCCAAAATGGCAAATCAACATTCATTCTGGAAAGTCGGACAGGCTTTTGTTTGTTTTTTCGATTTATTAATAAAGTGCATTTCCTAATTTTATTCCAATTTCCAACACCCACATGTTTTTGGATTTCAGGATAGTTGATTGACAGCCATGGCCTGCATCATACACGATGCGTCGTACCTGTATCCAAGTTAATCGTTCACTGCACAGATACTGTAGTTTCTGATCGAAAATGGGCTTTTCTGACAACACACTCAGATATAAAAATAATAATCGACTATTATGGTTATAATATCTGAGTATGTTGTCAGAAAAGCTCATTTTCGGTCAAAAATCCAGCAAAAGTTACTGTTCGCGGCAAATCAGATACAAGCGGTCAATGGGACAGAACTCTACGTGACAATCATGTTATTTGCACAAACGTGTTTATATAGAGTTACGCCGCATTAATCAACACGGGGGTACAATCGACAGCTCGCGACACATCGTAACTTTGTCGATGTTTTTATTGAAAAGTATGACTATTTTGCGCAATGGTTGACGCCGACGTTTGAACCCGAGGGACCGAGCCATGTAAATGACTACAATAGTATATTATATTCTTAATTTCTTACTCAGAAGAAACGTAAATAATACGCACGTCGAGTTGTTTTTGATTTACACGAATCTAATGGTGTTCGTTCAACTTTGCTCCGGTACAATCATGCAAACTTTCGATGTCCGCGAAAGGTGTAGATTCGATTCGAGATTCGATTCGATTCGCGAATCATTCTCGTGATTCGATTCGAGATTCGATTCGAAATGAAATCCCCGATTCGCAGGGGCCTAATACTAATGTAATATATTATGATGTTTTATGATTGCCCATTACAGTGTACTAATGTAATATGTTGTTATGTGTTATGGTGCATACTACCGTGCACTAGTGTAATATTTTATTATGTTTTTTTATTCATACTACAGTTTATTAATATAATAGCAACCACCCCAGTGGGTGTTTATACCTAAATGCATGTGAATTATGACGTCATATAATTTTTATATAATTTTTATATAATTTGTATATATTTCTATATACCATGAGAGAAATTACCGGGTACGTTTATTTGTGAATTTAGCACGTGACTTCCGGGTGGTGACTGCGCAGAATCCAGCAGAAACTACAGGGTGCTCCGATATAACGGAGGAATATGCAGACAACAACAACAACTGATCAAATTCATTCCCAGATTCTAGAATGTACCCGACTTTCAAGTTTAGTCTATTCAGTTCTTTCTGAGGATTAATTACAGCCTTTTCATCTGATAAAAATCATTGGTATATCATTAGCATAATAATTAATTATCCCCAGTCAAGCGACCGTCCTGTCAGTGTCATCCGGCTTACGGCAGTTACTTGATCGGAAATTACTTCCGTATATCCCATAGACCGATAAGGCCTTCACCTTCGCTTCATGGCAAACAATTTTCACAAATGTACGAGTGTACGTAGATTAATTAATCGCTTGATTTCGTGACAATCGACAGTTACTGCGTTAGGCTTCACTGTAAACTGTTACAGACAACAATGATCAAGATTCCAGAATCATTCAATCAACCAAAAAGTTCGAAGTTCAAAGAAAGATAAAAAAAATGAAAGAACGAATTCTGTGTTACGTGTAAATTGTGATACTAAAATTGTAGTATGTTTCCTAGTTACCATCTTCAACTTCAACTTAAGTTCAAGGAATTGATATCTGATGAGGATTCTTGTGGAGTTGTGAACACAACAGCACAATGCGTGCTCCTGGAGGCATTTTTCTCCAAATCCAAGATTTTTTTAAAGGTAGGTCTGTTTGCTTTAAATTAAAAATTAAATTTTGATTATTATTTCATTTAAATTTTAATCATTTTTGATCATTTGACAATTTGTCGTGGTCATCAGTGTCACAGTCAGTGTGTTTGTCGTCATTCGTGTTTGGTTGTCGTCTGTCGTTTTTCGTCCTTGGTAGTTTGTCGTCGTGTTTATTGTTGGTCGTTTGTTTTCATCCTTTGTTCATTTGTGATCAGTCGTGGTTTTTAATTTTATGGCAAGTACACCGCAGCCCAAATGTAGTTAGCCAGTGGAGCCGCGGTGTACAATGTAGTGCATTTCGGCCGCAGTGGCAATGCTAACTGCACCGTGGTCAACTGGAAACTTGTTTTGTCCAGCAGGGTACATTATATCCCGTAGATTTGGACTAGGATTACCTAAGCACAAACCAGGCGAAAAAAAAATACATGTACTGTAGGTTACACATAATTTTGAAACCTGCAGGCCTGGGTCGATGTGTTTGTCATCAAGACATTTTTCGTCATCGATCATTCGACATCGTGTTCATCGTCAGTAATTTTTCGTCATCGATTGTTCGACATCGTGTTAGTCGTTGGCCATTTGTTTTTCGTCATCAGTCATTTTTTGTGAATTTTGTCATCAGTCGGTATTTTTCTTCGTTGTTGTTTGTTGCCATTTGCCATCGTCATCCTCGCCATTTATCTGTCATTTGCCACCATTCGTCAGCCGGTGTGTTTTTTCGTTAGTTGTTTTTCATCATCGGTCATTTGTTCATCGGTTGTTTTTCGGAAATTCTGTCTGTGTGTGGGACCACTTAACTGCGATGCGGTTAGCATTGCCACCGCAGCTGAAATGCAACTACACCGCGGCGCCACCGGCTAACAGTTGGGTCGTGATGTAATTGCCATTCGGCATGGTGTATTTGCCACAGTGTACTTTCATCAAACTGAAAAAAGACAATACAAACCAGAAATCTAACCACGGTGTACATGCCATTCGACCGTGAGGGTAGTTGCCTTTCGGCCGCAGTGAACTTGCCGTTTAACCGCAATGTACTTGCCGTTCGGCTGCGGTGCTCAACTGCAGTTACAAACTCTGACACCGCAGCCGAACAGCAAATACATGTACACTGCGGTGCCAATGGATACTTGTTTTGTCCAGCGGGGTACATGTTTTGTATGTCTACTTTGATCCCGGAAATGGGCGGGTCCAATTTCATGAGTGACCATGTCCTTGACCATGACCTCGCTCATATACATGTAGGTACATAGAATTTCTGTCTCTGTGTGTTATAGACTTGAAAACTGCATGACTGATCGGACTAAAATTTGGTATTAATGTACCAAAAGCCTACTTTGATCCCGGGAACTATATGGGTGGGTCCAATTTCATATGCGACTGTGTCCTTGACTGCGACCTCGATATATACTCATACATTGTACATGTATACCGGTTGGCAACGTTGTTCCCTAAAGAGCCCGGATGAAGTCAGGCACATCAGCTAAGTGTACCGGTACAGACTTTCATTTTTGAGGTGCGCGATCGCTCTTGCGCACCTGCATCGCACGGCTAAAACTGAAAACCAGCGAGCGATCGATTGCGCACCTAGGCCAAATACAGAGAGCGAACGCTATTATCAGTGTCTACCCAGACGAGGTCACACGGTGTGACGTGTTAAATGCACTATCTGTCTGAGACTGAATGATTCGAAGCTAAAAATACATTTCTATGTACCGGTACGGCTTATGACGTCACATAAATTCCTCGAAAATCAAATCGAGACCACGTGGCCGGGAGATGTTGATATTTATTCTGTCAGCTTGGAATCTGAGTATTAAATTGATTCCTTATTAATTATTATGAATTACATTTAATATAGGAGCATGTAGAATATAAAACATAGTGTGTAACATTCACTTGTGCTTATGGATAGTGGATTAAGCAGTGTTAAACCATCAAAGAGATTCACTGGACATCGATCGTGAGTAAACAAATTCAATTTACGTGGCATTTATGAATGTATTTCCGCTGTTTATTTTATCTTGATAGAAACCGCGCGCCTGGCCAAAACCCAGCGAGCGGGACTCTGCGCGCCTACATTTTCTAAAAATGAAAGTCTGCCGGTATACATGTATGTGTACTAGTACATGTACATATGTACATGTAATAAGTAATAATTTAGAAATAACAGTTACCAAATTATGAAAGTTTCCTCAATAATATCCTAATAGTATACATGTAGACTAATGATCATATTAAGAATGCGTTATTTTCCGCAAAACACTTTGTGTGAGCGGAGCGTTTGTATATATACAGCATGTAAATAGTGAGCGATAAGCAAAACACCGTGGTGATTGATTAGGTTGAGAGTGATTCATGGTGACCCATTCAACACCAAAATCAGAGATTTAGCTTATTAAATGGCTATACCGGTAATGCGGTATGTTGTAAATAAGTTCATGATTCCACTGAATTGTTGGGGCTATGAATCATTGCTGCCTTATCGTAGCGAAAATTTGATATAACCCTTTCTTTACTAAATGGATTCTCCCACCAAGTAAAAAAGAATTTATTTGAATGATCTATTATTCATTCAGAGGGGTGTTCAGGAAATTCAAGCAGATGACAACAGACTAACAGATAATACATACATGTACATGTGTAGAGGATATCTATTAATTGGTTGGAAATGTTCAGAAAAGTTCAACAAACGACTTTATCTGAACACTTCCCACAACATCTACTTGTCAATAAGCATTTAGTAAATGAAGGGTTAATATATGATTCTCAATAGAACTAGAGGTGCGCGGTCGCCAAGACTGAATTTAGTGTGGCTGACATTTGCGGAATGAGGTCCCCAGAGGGCTAGCATCACCAAATTCACCCTCTGGGAACCTCATTCAGCTTAGGCCTCTCTGTATGGGAGGCGTTGGGTCAGATTCCGCAGTTGAAGTTGGTGATGGTCAGCCATTAATTACTTTGATTATGCGATTTAACTTGGATTAAATTAAAATTTAATTGGAAATACCCATGATCAGTGTGTTGGTGAACTGCTTGGTGAACTTTCAAGCACCGTACATCTATAAAATGGCTTTGTTGATGTCAAATGATCCAATGTTCCCAATATTCAATAAATTGTGACCTACAAAACTTGAAAATATAAGGGTACATGTAACATAACTTGCTGAATGCTGATATAAGCCCAAGTTGCCAGGAAATGATATGGGGGCCATTGGTTCATTTCTTTCACCTTTCATATGCTTCAGAACAACCAGACAGCCCCCATTTTAGGTTTACTTAAAAAAGTACCCCCAATAGTCACAAGGGGGTACCCCCCCCTCACTCAAACCTATCACATCTGTCCCCCAAAATGTCCCCAAATTAGCCTAATCTAAAGGCGTGAAATAACGGTGGTATTTCTAACAAAATTTCATATACATGTATATGCAGTGGGGGTCTACTCGGTGTTGAGTGTTTTGCTTATCGCATACTCTTTACATACATGTAGATGTACTGTTTGTTTACATAAGATGACGTTTGCTTACATACAATGTAACACAAAGTACTAACATAACAACATGCTGAAATTAATGTGATACATGTATTTATGATTGGTATAAGAACAAGGTTTGTTTATAATATTAATTCTGTTTATGGCGGTTTTAACGGATGTTTTAACAGCTATACCCAGCGCCAACACTTACCCAATCTTTAAAAAGATCCTCATGGACATATATCATAATTTTCTTCAACGTCTGGTGTGACAACCCGCTAATACCTGTAGGGCTGTATACCGTGTATCATAACCTAACGGCATGTATCGTAACTCCACCGCAGTGACCGTTTCCATACTGCTGTCATTGCCAATTCATTAAAAGCGACACATCACATATTCATTATTAGCTCAACGACGTCCATGTGTGCGTGTGTGTGTCCGTCAACAATTTCCTTTGGCGCGGGCTACAGGTCGTACCTTTGGTCTGATCTTTATCAAATTTGTCATGAATGTTGACATTGACATGTAGATGGGAACAGGTCATTTTGGGTCATTGGCCAAAAAACATGGCGGCTGACAGCCATCTTGGATTTCAAAATTAAATCGATTGGCGCGGTCTACATGTCTTACTGTTTGTCTGATCATCATGAAATTTATCATGGATGTTAACGAGTCATTTTGTGGTTGTTCCACCAAAAAACATGGCTGCCAGCAGCCATCTTTGATTTTACTCTTTGCATGACTAAATCCTTGGGCGCGGGCTACAGGTCGTAGCTTTGGTAGGATCTTCATGAAATTTGTCATGGATGTTAACAATGACATGTAGATTGGAAAGAATCCTTTTGGGGTCATTCGGCCAAAAAACATGGCCGCTGGCAGCCATCTTGGATTTCAAAATTAAATCGATTCGCGTGGTCTACAGGTCATACTGTTCGTCTGATTATCATGAAATTTGTCATGGATGTTAATAATGACAGGCAGATGGGAACGAGCCATTTTGGGGTCGTTCGGCCAAAAAAACATGGCCGCCAGCAGCCATCTTGGATTTTACTCTTTGCATGACTAAATCCTCTGGCGCGGGCTACAGGTCGTAGCTTTGGTCGGATCTTCATGAAATTTGTCATTGGTGTTAACAATGACATGTAGATGGGAACGACCTGTTTTGTGGTCATTCGGCCAAAATACATCTTGGATTTTACTCTTTGCTTGACTAAATCCTTCAGCACAGGCTCTAGGTTGTACATTTGGTCATATCATTATGATATTTGTCATCGCTATTGACATGTAGATGACATTGACATGTAGATGTGAACGAGTCATTTTGGGGTAGTTTGACAAAAAAACATGGCCACCAGCAGCCATCTTGGATTTTACTCTTTGCATGACTAAATCCTTTGGCACGGGCTACAGGTCCTTACTTTGGTCAGATCATTATGAAATTTGTCATGAATGTTGATGTTGACATGTGGATGGGAGTGAGTCATTTTGGGGTCATTTGGCCAGAAAACATGTCCGGCAGCGGTCATCTTGGATTTCAAAATTCAATCCATTAGCACGGGCCACAGGTCGTATCTTTTGTCGGATCATTATTAAATTTGTCATGGATGTTAAAATGGACATGTAGATGGGAAATGAGTAATTTTGGGGTTGTTCGGCCAAAAATATGGCCGCCAGCAGCCATCTTGGATTATACTCTTTGCATGACTAAATTCTTTGTCAAGGGCTACAAGTCGAATCTTTGGTCCAATCATCATGAGATTTGTAATGGATGTTAACAATTACATGTAGATGGGAAAATGTTCATTTTGAATTCAACCAAGAAACCTGGTCGCCAGCAGCCATCTTGTATTTTACTCTTTACACGACTAAATCCTTTGACACGGGCTACAGGTCGTATCTTTTGTCGGATCATCATGAAATTTGTGAAGGATGTTAACAATGACATGTAAATAGGAAGGAGTCTTTTTTGTGTCATTTGGCAAAAAACGATGGCTGTCGCGGCCATCTTGGATTATAATCTTTGCATAACTAGGCCTTTCAACTTTCCACATTCCTAATCGCTCCATTAACTGTAACACATGAAATTATTCCCTTTCCTCATTGACACTTTCATAATTACATTTCAGTCAATTCACATTTTCAGCTGCATATACATGTATACCGGAACCAATTTCATCATTACAGAAATTGCAAATTCATCGTTGATTCCATCATCTCAACATTTCATTAAAGTGAGACTTTATGTTCACACATCGATTCATTCAGGCAACATTTTTTTTCCATTTCTACACTGGTCATTGCATTGATCGTCTTCAATGGGGATAATCTATAATTATATATGTATATCATTGTTAACTATTAAAGTGACATTTCTCTTCCTCCCAATCGATATTGCATTAAAATGACGCTTCATATTCATTACACTTCATTCAATAATTTCTGTTTCTACATCACTTATTGCATTGATTGCCTTCAGGTAAGGTAAGCTATGTCCGACTCAAATATTAAAGTGACGCATCATATTCACTACACTTTAATCAATAATTTCTTTTTCTACATAGTTTACACGTATTGCATTGATTGCCTGCAGCTAATGTAATCTATGTCTCACTCAAATAATACAAATATTAGAGGCATTCCTTTTCCATCCATTAATTCTAAGGAAACTTCTGCTGTGATATATATATATGTATATATACATACAGGGTACTACATGTGCTACACCATTCGGAGAAATGTCTGTGTCATCACACTAAAATACCATGTTAGAACTTGAATTGATATATTCGTAATCGTATATAGTCACCAATAGCCGGGTTACTACCGTAGTACCTGACATTGCCTATCTAGTGAACTACCGGTATTCAAACCCAACAGGCCTGGTTGATTTCACTGTGGGATGATGGTTCACTTCCATCCTCAAGCTACTTTTCTTACGTGACGTGCAGGGGTAGATATGATTGAGGCCCCACCACAGTTAAATTCGCACCAGGTTCTCAGCTATTATTATCTTATTTTCGAACTTTACTCATATGTTTGGACTGATCATAACCATGATTTCAATGCTGGGTTTGAATAGTTCACTAGATGGGCAATGTCCGTTACTATGGTAGTAACCCGGCTATTGGTGACTATATATACGATTACGAATATATTAATCCAAGTTCTAGCATGGTATTTGTGTGACGACACAGATATTTCTCCGAGTGGTGTAACACATGCAGTACCCTGTATCATGGTACATCATATAATTATTGTAACGTTGAACTTAATGATCAACTTGGTGGTTGCTCCATTACGTGTCACGTACGATCATATTATTTTATGATGTTTCATGATGCCTATTACAGTATACTAATGTAATATTTTATGATGTTTTATGATTGCCCATTACAGTGTACTAATGTAATATGTTCTTATGCGTTATGGTGCCTACTATTGTGTACTAATGTAATATTGTATTATGTTTTATGATGCCTACTACTGTGTACTAGTGTAATATTTTATTATGTTTTTTTTATGCCTACTACAGTGTACTAATGTAATAGTTCATGATGTTTTATGCTTGCCTATAGCAATGTACTAATGTAATATCTTATGATGTTTTATGATGCCTATTACAGTATACTAATGTAATATGTTATTATGTCTTATGATTGCCTATTACAATGTACTAATGTGATATTTTATTATGGGCTATGATGCCTACTACAGTGCACTTATGTACTATTTGATTATGTTTTATGATGCCTATTACAGCGTACTAATGTGATATTTTATGATGTTTTATGATTGTCTATTACAGGGTAGTAATGTAATACACTATTATGCTTTATGTTACCTATTACAGTGTACTAATGTAACATCTGATGTTTTAAAATTTCCTACTACGATGTACTAATGTAATGTATAGAACCCCGCGCAGGCAACCTTTTTATTTGCGAGTAAATGTCGGACAACATTTATCAGTGCGAAATAATTGTGGTACATTTATACAAATTCGCTCCGAACTGAAATCGAAAATACCCGTTTCTGGATTCAAATTGGCGATTAAAACCCGATCGTCATGATGAATTACGTTGCATCTACACACAAACATCTGTTTGCATGATGTCTTCGCATGGCCTAACGACCTCGCGATTCTGATCCTGTATAGATAATGTATGTGACGTCACGGATAAGGTATTGTGTCATTTAGAATTTCGAGCCATACAATTTTATTTCCTGCCGAATATTGGATATTTAGTATTACAGTCGTTTCATAAGAAGAAAATTCATACCATCTGGTTCTAGACGCGTCATGCAAAAGATATCGATACTCTCTATGTTTCACACTAGGACTATTTGACTCAGATGCGCACCATGGTATATCACTGCTTTCAGTTTATTCATAACTCGCAGTCAAACGATCTTTCGAATATCACAGGAAAACCTGTGCATTGAAATTGTCAACATGCGCCTCATAATCTTGTTAATTTCTTGTAACCCCAAATGCTCTACAATTGATCATATTACACGAGGTTGAGACACGTGCAGGACGTCCAGTTTTCATTGGTGAAGCTTCGGCAACAGGACCAACAGTTTCTTGAACAGGAGCCGAGGGAGTTGTGAATCCAGACGGAGTTGTTATTTCTCGTAGCTTATTCTCTTCATCAATAATGGCACCAGCAGCATGTTCATAACTACAGACTCTAAGGACTCTGAGGAACTTGTCATAATCATCCGGTCCTCTCCGAGCCAAGTCGTCTAAAAGCTGTCTTATCTTGTCCGAGTTCGTTGATTGAGCCTAGCGTAATGATATAAAGAGTCGTTGATTGAGCCTAGCGTAATGATATAAAGAGCTCTTGTTTGAGTGGTGAACAATCTCCCGTTTGCTTGCCCGTTTTAATCCATCGTCATAGCAGAGGTCACAGAAATTACGGAAGATTGTTGGACACTGAGAATCAAGCCTGGTTATATATATATGTGTGTGTCTGACATTTGCAAACTGATGTCAGCAGAGTGTGACTTTAGTGACGCTATCCGTTACGGAGAGCTAGCGTCACCAAAATCCCCTCTGGGAACCTCATTATGCTTAGGCCTATGGGATACATAGGATCAGACTGAAGTTTCACAGATGACGTTGGCGATGCTCACCCATTATTCACCTCGATTACATGGGAGGGGGGGGGGGGGTCGGAAAAAATATTCAGACACGTATGCTGATTCTTTACGTTCGACCCTTGTTTGGGACCCACCCACCACCGCGTCCAAAATGTTTTCCGTTTTCGGTAGTTTTTTCCGACCATTTTTGGACACCTACCCCCTTTTAACACTAAAACTTTCTTCGATGCAATCAAGAGTTGTGCATGTAGACCAAAACCTGGAAAAACAGTTAGTTTCCTCAGATTAAGATTTTTGAATTTGAAATTTGTACTGATCGCATCCCTTTTGCTGATGATTTGCGGAGATATTCATCCTTTGCCTGGACCAGTAAATATGAACGGACATACTCTCTCAATATTCCATTTAAATATCCGTAGTTTAAGAAATAAACTAGACAAAATCTTAACATCCATTAAAGAATATGATATCATATGTTTTACAGAAACCTATCTAGACCATTGATATAGCTCGGACCATATAGAAATTCCCAATTTCTACCAGCCAATAAGGAAAGATCGCGACAGTCATGGAGGAGGCATCTGCACCTATGTGGCTAATCATATCGTTTATAAACGCTTAGAAGATTTAGAATTTGACGAAATTATACTATGTTTTCAGATACATTCCAAATCAGTAAAGTACATAGTTGCACTCACGTATAGATCCCAACAGTTTTGTAATTCTAATTATTGGGGAAAACTTCACTCTACACTGGATACGATACTCAGTAGTAACACGCCCCCCATCTTGATAGGCGATCTCAACTCTGATCAACTAGATTTAAACTCAGATATAAATGATCTTATTGACAAACTAAGTCTACGTAACCTCTTCTCGACTGCGACTCGCGTTGGTACATCATCTGCCACCGTATTAGACCACATAATAGTACGCGACCAGGTCGTGTCATACGAACACGAAACAATCGATTTTGGGCGTACTATATCTGATCACTATGCAGTGATGGCCTCTATATATTTCGACTATGCACCATCTCAAGAACAAAGGAAACTTATTTGGCATTACAACGTAGCCGACTTTCCTAGAGCTAATACTATGATTAATGAAATTGATTGGCATAAATTATTGGCTCCTTCTTTGGATATTGACCATATAGTGCAAACTTTTACAGACATCTACATAAACATAATGAAAACATGTATCCCACACAAAGAAGTGGTAATCAGACGAAACGATAAACATTGGTTTACATCAGAATTAAGAACCGCTATTCGTAAGTGAGACAAACACAGACGCGCGGCTACCCGCACTGATAAAATAAACGCTTGGACGAAATATAAATAAATGAGAAATAAAGTTAACAATATGAAGAAACACACAAAACTTTAATATGAAAGCAAATTGGCAGACTTATTCCTATCGTCTAGTAACCCGAAATTTTTCTGGCAAACGGTTAAAGATATTTTGAATAAAAATCCAAATAGCGTTTTTCCACCTATCATCTCACCAAATGGTAATCTTATTATTGATGATTATGAAAAGCAAATATTTTAAATGAGACGTTTATAAAAAATTCCTCTCTCGATGCGTCACACTGTAAACTACCAAGCCTTATATATAAATGTTCTGATAAGATATCAGAAATTGAATTTGAAGACGAGGTTATGATGCATGCTATAAAAAGCTTAAAGGTTGGAAAAGCAAACGGCCATGGCGGTATAACTACAAAAATGCTTAAAGAAACTGTCTATACTGTTGTTGAGCCACTCAAAATAATTTTTACCAAATCTCTTTCCTCGAAATCTTTTCCTGCTGAGTGGAAAAAGGCAAATGTTATCCCGATTCATAAAAAAGATGACCGCTCAAATCCAGGAATCTATCGTCCTATATCCTTATTACCATGATTATCTAAAAGTTTTGAGAAGATTATTTTGAAATACTTAATGTCTCATTTCGATAACAATGAATTGTTGTATAAGCGTCAGTCTGGTTTTGTGCCTGGTCATTCAACTACTTTTCAATTAATTGACCTATATCATTCCCTGTGCCAGTCTCTCGACAACAAACTTGTGACTTGTTCTATATTCTGTGATATTTCTAAAGCGTTCGAAAGAGTCTGGCACACTGGTCTGATACACAAACTTAAATAATATGGAGTTGAGGGAGACCTTTTATTGTGGATCAGCGACTATATATCAAACAGAAAACAGTGTGTGGTCGTTTCTGATGCCTCGTCTGACTATATGTATCTCCACACAGGAGTCCCTGAAGGATCTATATTGGGGCCTTTCTTATTTCTTGTATTTATAAATGATTTGTCTGATACAATTCATTCTTTTACGCGTATGTATGCTGGTGACACTTGTTTCACGAATGACATTCCTTCAATTGAAGAAACCAGCTCTAATATATCGGCCGATCTTGATCGTATCTCTGCTTGGGCAAAACAATGGCTTGTAAATTTTAATCCTGACAAAACAAAGGCAATCGTGTTCTCTTTTAGCTCCTCCAGTACAAATGTCATGGTTTTGTCACTGGATGACTCCGCCATAGAAATTGTCTCATCCCATAGGCATCTAGGAATTGTTCTACAATCAACCCTGAACTGGGATATCCAAATAAATAATATGTGTAAGAGCGTAGCATCAAGACTATCACAACTCAGAAAGTTTAAATATTTTTTGAATAGACGCACACTTGAGATTATGTATAACGTTTTCATTCTCCCTTTAATGACCTACGGTGATTTCATCTGGAATAATGCACCAGCATACCGCATCCGTAAATTAGATGATCTACATTACGATGCAGCACGAATTGTCAGTGGTGTCACTATATCTGTCTCAAACGCTAACTTATTACGTGAACTTGGTTGGAATACTCTCCATCAACGCAGAGACTGGCATAAATTAAGTCTCACTAACCAAATCATGACTGATCTTGTCATCCTATATACTAAACAAAATCCCTCCAACAACTGGCGACATAACGAACAACAGATATGAGTTCAGAAATCCAAACTTTGTTAGACATTTTGTACCAGGCTCTCAGCATAAAAATAGTAGTTTCCTTCCTTCCATGATTTCGATATGGAATAGCCTAGAGAAAATAGCACAACAAAGCGCATCAATTACTACCTTCTCAAATCTTGTAAACCCCCAATCTGGGACACTTAAACCACCATTGTTTTATTCAGGCGGCAAAAGGAAAGCTAACGTTTCGTTATGTAGACTCCGAAATAAATGCAGCGATTTGAATGGGGACAAATGTCAAAATCACTTAATAAGTAACCCGGAATGTTGTTGTGGATACCTAAACGAGGACGCTGATCATTACCTTTTCACTTGTCCCTTTTATCGAACAGAAAGGGCCAACCTCGAAGAAAAAATAGTGCGAATAGGATTATATCAAATTGTGGATCAGTCTCACTTTCCAATGAAGGAAATTACCAATTGTTCGCAGCTGTCCAAAAATATATTATAAACTCATTGCGATTTGGCGATGAACAGATGCATTACATTTAGTGAACATTATCAGTTGTATATTAACTTAAATTGAGAACAACATGCACTAAACATAAACATATGATATAAAACTATCTTCCCTTACCCCATACCAATCTTGAACATTCCATATTGTATTTTGTGTATTTTGTCAGATTTTTTGTTTTGTGGTCAACATTTATGTACTTAAATATTTCATCTGTGCATCACCATCTTTTTCCCGGGGAGAGGAGCTCCACCTAAGTTGCTATAACTTGTGCTCCAATCCCCATTCGTTCATCCTTCATTAATTTGTTATAAATAAGTTCTGTTTAAAATGTTAATATGGGATGCTCAATAGAATATTGAAAAAACTAAAACAGACTTCATTGTAAAGAGCTGTAGATGAATTTCTGTGCACACTATTTGTCATGGATGTTAACATTGACATGTAAATAGGAATGAGTCATTTTGGGGTCATCTTCGATTTCAAAATTTGCAACAAAATGCAACACGATAACTGCCTGCAGTCAGTTTAGCAGTTATAATTACATAAGTTCTCTTATTCTAAGGCGTTTTAAGCCAAACTCATTGCAAAAACGGTCAAAAAACTTGCAGGAAATATTGTTTTTAGTGGCGGAAAAAAATGTTTGTTGGTCACATCGACTACCCACACACCACGACATACGTGCCCGAAAATCCCCCTGTCGATTATTCATTTTATCTTCTGCAAATTATGGAATATAGAAACTGAACAGAAGGGAAACAAGTAACAGATAACAATGATAATTTGATACTGTATATATTCCCAGAGATGAGCGATAAGCAGAAAGATGTTCACAAAGGGTGCAGTGTGTCATGCTACACAACTGTGCAGCGTAGCATCACTAAATTGACCCTCTGGGGACTTCATAATGGAACATTAATGTCAGACGCACTGTGACCAGGCTTGCCAAGAACAACCCATTGACCGGTTATTCGTCACGTTTACCTTTAGCAGTGCGTCAGTGTGAATATGTTTTTGACAATGAGCCAGGGTGAATCCGTTATTGTATGGAAGTATGTGTATGTGTGCCAGTTTTCAAATTCTAAACTTAAATTTTTTGTATGTGTCCCAACGCTAATTTTATAAACCAATTGGGCTTATTCTTTATATACACGGGTGCTATTTATTGATTATAGAAGGGGAAATCTTCATATCAGGAAGGCCATTTGTGTCAAAAATCAAAGTGCCAAGTTTTAAATTCTAATTTTTTTAAGTGTCCCAACGGTCATTTTCTAAACCAATTGGGCGTATTCTTTATATACACGGGTGCTATTTACTGATTCTAGAAGACATTATCTTCATTTCAGAAAGGCAATTTGGTGTCAAAAATCAAAGTGCCAAGTTTCAAATTCTAAGCTTTTTCTTAATTGTCCCAACGCTTATTTTATAAACAAATTTGACTTATTCTTGTTCACGGGTGCTATTTACTGATGACTAGAAAGCAAAAACTTTATTTCAGGAAAGCCATATGTGTCAAAAATCAAAGTGCCAATTTTCATATTCTAAACTTCAATATATTTTCAAGTGTCCCAATGCTCATTTTATAAACCAATTCGGCTTATTTTTTAGCCTATAATACACGGATGCTATTTACTGATGCTAAACATTAATTTATTCTTTATATACAGGGAGGGGCCTCCGGTGGTCCAGTAGAGTGCCATGTGCATTACACCGTCACAGGCCGTCCAGCGCTGACGAAGCTGGTTCGAACCCCGTTATAGGGAGGGTGACCGGAATCGTGTATCTGGGCAAGTTTGTCAGTTGCTTTCCGGGGGTCGGTGGTTTCTACACGCAGTGGGACGATTTCTCGGTGAAATTAAGCCTCTGCGTGGTCTTTCCTCTACTCATAAAATTGACAACGTCGTGTGTTGCCTAGCGGCTAGAACGACGATAAACCCTAACAAACCAAACCATAAAATACAGAGTGCTATCATTTTCTGATTATAGAAGACTAAACCTTCATTTCAGGTTCCAATTAGCTCACACAAATGTAAGCTAATTTAAAGTTAACATGGTGATATCCATAACGCAAACGGACTATTCCCTAATTCTAGAATCTATATACATATGTCTTGCATTATAGGCGAGTTAAAATTAGAATGATGAAATAAGCCTGGTAGTCCTAAGAAGCCATAACGCGAATGGAGGTTACGTCAACAATACATGTTCGATAACGTACTCAAACTTAAGCTTTTCAGAATGAAGATTATAATATCTACAATCTGCAGTCAACGTTTTAAGCGAAGCACGGTCTTGACCCTTAATGTCAAGGTTGTTGTTAATGAAGGATCCACCGCTTTGCTTTTCGGCAATAAGTTTTGGGGCTTATTGACAATGCTGTAGGCAGGATCTTGCCACAAAACTGTGCAAACATTCAAACATAGCAAGATAGAGTTACTCCCCTTGGTACAGTATGGTGATCTTTATGTTACACTGGTGTGAATGTTTTCCAGAGTATGGGCCTCAGTGCTAACGTTTTAGCCTATACTGTTGGCAATATAAATTTTGGGTCCAAAATTGTCTTTAAATCTGAAAAATTAACATTTGGGGAAATTTACGTAAACAAATCATGTCTGTCTTTCAGAGAATTCGCCTTAAATCTTGTGTTTTCGTAACTAGTGTCAGAAAGAACCGCATATAAAAATATTGTCATATTTTAGACCACACCAAAAAATTTAAACTTCACTACAAAATGTTCATTCCTGTGCCAATGGTTATTTTACCTATGGAAAATCATAGGGGAGAGATGTGATGATTTTTTATGCAAAAAGCACAAAAGGCTATTGACCAATCAGGATCCAGTGTCTATTTTATTCCCGCATCCGCTAGATGTCACTCCGAACACTATTTACACAAGTGTAACATAAAGCGATAGCCCGATTTTTCGCGGAATGTGGTTCTTTATTTATCACACACAATTTAACCCCACCCTTTCACACATTATTCATAAAAAACACAATTTTGCACCACAAGTCATGTTCAGGCCACATTTTTACATAGTTTTTGGGATCTGGTGTTGCAAACTTGGATCAGCTATGGAAGACTATACAAGATTCTTTCCATAAGAGAACTTCTGGTGATGTTAGGTCGTCGAGTCCAGATCTGATCAGCTGAGCATCAAGCACATGACTTTATCAGCACACGGAAGACTAAAATATGGCATGTTCAGGTCTGCAAGGGTGATCCAAGATAACTGGATGTGGGTGTATATTGAATAAGTTGAACAAAGATATGCTCTCTTTGAACTTCAGAAGCATTTTCTTAAATGTGTCCAAGTTTTAGTGCAATTAACCTTCAAATGACCATATCCACCAGTGGAAATGACACATTTTTATGATATATATCACTGGCTATAAAATCCTAAATACTTGTTAGATTAGCTTCTTATAACAACTGATATGTGTATCATTGACATGCTCGTGTTATGGGTCATTTGCATTATGATGTGACTATTACCACCTTGAAAACATTTGAAAATACCTTGAAAAATTGGCAATTTTTATGAAAAATTATACTATTTGTCTGGCTGATGTAAGGCAAAGATGACATCAGCAGCAAGAATATCCACACATGCATGATAGATTCATTGGACTGAAAGACCAGGCTGTGAAAATGCATAAAAATACTTTACAGTGACTCCAAGGAATAAAAAAATGCCAAAAAGCTAATTTCCCCTTAAGGTTACTCTGATGTAAATCTTGTGTTTTCGTAACTAGTGTCAGAACCGCATAAAACATACTGCCATATTTTAGACCACACCAAAAAATTCAAACTTCACATTTTCACATAGTTTTTGGGATCTGGTGTTGCAAACTTGGATCAGCTTTGGAAGACTGTACAATATTCTTTCCATGAGATAACTTCTGGTGATGTGAGGTCATTGAGTCCAGATCTGATCAGCTGAGCTTCAAGCACATGGAAGACTAAAATATCCGCTAGATGTCACTCCGAACCCTATTTACACCAGTGTAACCGAAAGATCAGCCCATCCATTACTGATCAATAATTTTGTGTTCAATGTTTGAGTGTTTGAAGTATGGTGTATCAAGGTATATTTGGTAAAACAGTTTGCAAACATTAAATATAATATGCGACATGTAATTTGTGAAAATGCAATAGAATCACAATATTTAAAGAGCGTACGTGTATATAAAATTAGGCTCAGTGGACTACAGAACTGACACTTATAATAAAGAGCGTTTTGTTCCATGGTGTGAGAACCTGTAGTAAAAATCAGTTTAATGAAACAATAAGTTATAATCTGCTTTATATTTATATATTAAAATCACACTGATCAGTGTTACACATTTCAGAAAATCAATTAGACTCTATAGCGTAATTGAACGTAAATTTTGATGCTATCGGGAAAATAGACTTTCAGTATATCATAAACATTCTAAAAATAACCTCTGAATAAATATAGTTATACAATGAACCAAATTTAATAATTGGAGAGTTCAAGTCAATCCTTGAAAGCCCTTTATTGTATCAATCAGTTGTTTAGTTTACATAGAACATACTTACATGTATATGCCCCACTGATTAAACGTTCTTTATTTTGGGTAGGGCCTATTGCCATAAATAAATAAAAGGGCTGGTCATATCAGATATAATAAAATTAGATAGAGAATGAACGCTCTTTATTCAATGCACTCTAGTTTATAACTTTATTAATTACTTTTAAATATTAGTTAAAAGCTCAATAAAGGCCTATGGGCATACAATAACCGAAAAGTTTCACCAAAGAAATTATACAATAGAAAACGCTCTTTAGTGTAGACACCAGGGTTGATGATGGCATACACATACATAAATAGGCTAGCTACTACTGGGACGCTCTTTAAGTAAAGTAAATATGACGAGATTCACTAAAAACAAATAGCACAAAATACACAAAATAGGTGTATATTCCACAAAGAAAATTGACAGGAAGATATTTAGCTCTTTATCATGCAAAACAAAAAAATATGCCAACTTCAGTATTTATTTTAATATTTAATATCAAACTCAATACTAAATTATGTAGCCTAATTGTTCAATCTGGATAACAACCGTGGCATATTATATTGATCGTAAAACAAATACGAATGCTGAGCATTTTCATTCCAACTGAAGTTGTTGCTATCGCCGTTTCAATGACCTGTCGTGTCGTGTTCACGAGCGCATTGAGCAATGCCCAAGTGAGAGCAGAAGGTGAAGGATGGCACCCTATATAAAGGCCAAGGTCGTTGGCACAGTAGTATGGCATGATCAGACTTAAGTCAAACCCAGGGAGCGCGCATTATTTCTGTATTCAAGAATGTGGGTGACCTTCACCTTCAGAAATGTTAAATTTTAGTAGTTATTTCACAGCTGTTCCTTTTTAGAATGCAGTTTCTTTATTTTAAAATCTTTTTCTCACTTCAGTTCTCATGAATCTGGATTCTTTATTTTGAAATTTTGTTTTCTTTTTGCAATTCCCACCTTACATCTGTTTAAACTGTTGTCCTTCCGATCTGCTTCGGACAACCCCGAATATTTAGTGGATTTGCATTTTTGAAATTCGCCATAGAACTAACAACTCACAATTTAATTATAAGAAAAGAACGTCTTAAATTCCAACTCCCACAAACCTTCGTTATAAAAACTGGAAAATTGAGGCTGTGGACGGGGAAATTTGATTTTAATTTTGTGGATTTATTTTATCTGCAAATACGTTTTTGCAATGTAAAAATGTTCTACTCATCCGCAAGGATCATATGAATAAGCCGTAACATATCCAGAATGTAGATTTAGGAAATAAAACCATTGCAAGATATTTAACAATGTTTATTATACATGTAAATCGTAATTTTTGGGCACTAAAAAAAGAATGTTGAATTCTTAAATTTGATCATGACACAAATATATGAACTTTTGCGTTTAACAACTGAAAACGGAATTTATATATTTTAAATTTAGGCATGCAGTATAGCCTTTTGGCCCTGATACCATTTTCACGCTATATTTGATTTGTGTGTGCTGGAACCTGAAACGAAGATTTTGCCTTCTAGAATCAGTAAATAGAACCCGTGTATATAAAGAATAAGCCAGATTGGTTTATAAAATGAGCGTCGGGACACTTAAAAAATAAATTGAAGTTTATAATTTGAAAATTGGTACTTTGATTTTTGACATGGCCTTCCTGAAATGAAGATTTTGCCTTCTAGAATCAATAAATAGCACCCGTGTATAGGGATAAGTCAAATTGGTTTATAAAATCAGCGTTGGGACGCTTAAACGAATAAATTGAGGTTTAAAATTTGAAAACTGGCACTCTGATTTTTGACACAAATGACCGTCCACATTATTGGGCTAACTTGTACTACGAAGGGATGAAATGAAACAATTTAAAGACATATTATGGACTTACTTCAGTTTTTAAAACGATAAGTTAATATCCAAACACTCTCTCCATTGGAAGAATGTAGCAATGAACTAAGATCATCAAAAATTCCAAACACATCGACATTACACAATGTTACAACTATGCAGAATGTAAATATTTACTACTTTATTCGGGCCGAATTATTGGGCATAAGCATTACGGATTAGCGGTTACGGCAATGGGTCCACTAACAGAGACACGGGATCTGAATGGGAACTCTAGAAATGGAAATCTGAAAGATCAATGTCAAGTATGTCAAATTAACGAGAATGATAAATTCAATTAAACTCACCTCAATGATCTCCAACATAACTGTTGTGAATATCCCTGATGATGTAAGTTCATCGCATATATGTTTATAATTTACAATTCGCACTATTTCTGGGCGAGCCTTTATCAGTGCGTCTCTGTGAGTCTTATCCATGTTCAATTTCAATCACAGTTACAGCTCAGCCATAGGAATCTATATTTAAATTCCCCCCCTCTTCAGTAACAGTGAACGTACACCATTATATTATGTCTGTAAAACCAAAAAATGTCAACGATTATATAGTACTCAGTGAATCTAAAAGTTAGCATGTATCCGTTGATTAGTGTATCCAGGATGTACAAAGCGTTGATTTTGGTACCCATGATTTCCAAAACGTTGATTTGGGTACACATGATTTATAAATCATTGAGTTAGGTACCCAGGATTTACACAACGTTGATTAGGATACCCACGATTGACAAAACATTGATTTGGGTACCCAGGATTTACGAAACGTTGACTTCTGTACCCAGGATTTAAAAAACATTAATTAGGTACACATGTTTTACGAAACGTTGACTTTGGTATACACAATTTAAAACACGAAGATTTTGGTACCCAGGATTTACAAAACGTGGATTTTAGGCACACAGGATTTATAACGTTGATTGGGGTACCCATGGTTTACAAAACGTTGATTTTGGTACACATGATTTACAAAACGTTGATTTGGGTACACATGATTTACACAACGTTGATTTTGGTACACATGATTTACAAAACGTTGATTTTGGTACACATGATTTACACAACGTTGATTTTGTTACACATGATTTACACAACGTTGATTTTGGTACACATGATTTACACAACGTCGATTTTGGTAGACATGATTTACAAAACGTTGATGTGGGTACCCGTGATTTAAAAGAAGTTGATTTGGGTGCCCAGGATTTACACAACTTTGCTTTAGGTACACATAATTTAGAAAATGTTGACTTGGGCACCAAGGATTTACAAAACATTGATTTGGGTACCCATGATTTATAAAACATTGATTTGGGTACCAACGATTTATAAAACATTGATTTGGGTACCCATAATTTACACAACTTTGATTTTGGTACCCATGATTCATAAAACGTTGATTTGGGTACCCATAATTTACACAACTTTGATGTTGGTACACATGATTTACACAACGTTGACTTTGGTACACATGATTTACAAAACGTTGCCTTTGGTACACACGATTTACACAACGTTGATTTTGGTACACATGATTTACACAACGTTGATTTTGGTACACATGATTTACACAACGTTGATTTTGGTACACATGATTTACAAAATGTTGATATTGGTACACATGATTAACAAAACATTGATTTTGGTACACATGATTTACACAACGTTGATATGGGTACCAAGGATTTATAAAACATTGATTTTGGTACACATGATTTACAAAACGTTGATTTTGGTACCCATGATTTATAAAACATTGATTTGGGTACCCATGATTTATAAAACATTGATTTGGGTACCCATGATTTACACAACTTTGATTTTGGTACCCATGATTTATAAAACGTTGATTTGGGTACCCATAATTTACACAACTTTGATTTTGGTACACATGATTTACACAACGTTGATTTTGGTACACATGATTTACAAAACGTTGATTTTGGTACACATGATTTACACAACGTTGATTTTGGTACACATGATTTACACAACGTTGATTTTAGTACACATGATTTACACAACGTTGATTTTTGGTACACATGATTTACACAACGTTGATTTTGGTACACATGATTTACACAACGTTGATTTTGGTACACATGATTTACAAAATGTTGATTTTGGTACACATGATTTACAAAACGTTGATTTTGGTACACATGGTTTACACAACGTTGATGTGGATGCCAAGGATTTATAAAACATTGATTTTGGTACACATGATTTACAAAACGTTGATTTTGGAACACATGATTTACACAACGTTGATTTTGGTACACATGATTTACACAACGTTGATTTTGGTACACATGATTTACACAACGTTGATTTTGGTACACATGATTTACACAACGTTTTATTTTGGTACACAGGATTTACACAACGTTGATTTTGGTACACATGATTTACACAACGTTGATTTTGGTACGCATGATTTACAAAACGTTGATTTTGGTACACATGATTTACAAAAGGTTGATTTTGGTACACATGATTGACACAACGTTGATGTGGGTACCCGTGATTTAAAAGAAGTTGATTTGGTTACCCATGATTTACACAACTTTGCTTTAGGTACACATAATTTAGAAAATGTTGACTTGGGCACCAAGGATTTACAAAACATTGATTTGGGTACCCAGGATTTACTAAACGTTGATTTGGGTACCCATAATTTAAACAACTTTGATTTGGGTACCAAGGATTTATAAAACATTGATTTTGGTACCCAGGATTTATAAAACATTGATTTTAGGTACCCATGATTTACAAAACGTTGATTATGGTACCCAGGATTTTCACAACTTACATTTGGGTACCCAGGATTTACAAAACGTTGATTTCGGTACCCAGGATTTGCACAACTTTCATTTCATTCGGGTACCCAGGAATTACAAAACGTTGATTTTGGTACCCAGGATTTACAAAATGTTGATTTTAGGTCAACATGATTCACAAAAAGTTGATTTGGGTACCCATAATTTACAAAACGTTGATTTGGGTGCACAGGATTTACACAACTTTGATTTAGGTACACATGATTTACAAAACGTTAATTTTGGTAACCAGGATTTAAAACACGTTCGTTTTGGGCACACAAGATTTAAATGTACACAACGTTAAACTAGTAAAGGAATGTGTTGTTTTAGACAAACGGAAGCAACCGAAAATCACCAACTTTAGGGGTGTCAGGTTAGAAATTTCGAACTGTTGGAATATTTGAGATACCAATTGGAAAGTTTAAATCCGACGGGTGCGGTGGACATGGCATTTCTCGAACATGGAAGTTTGGCCCGGTTCAATTAAGCGGCGGGTGCAGTTGGAAATTGCACGATGTCCCCCCCCCACAGAGACCAACTAGCCAACTAGTGACCTATAGATAATATATATTATAAAATTGTATTACCCACGAATTAAACTTTTGATAAGAATTATGGCCTAGCTCAAAGCTCGCATTTTCCTCTATGTTATTCCATATGCACATGTGTGGGGAGATGGGGTAAAATGAGATAAATTAATGTATTGATTATTTCCTCTTTCCAAATGTCCGTCGGCTGTTTACAAAGCAGATGTGTCATATAGGAAAGGTAACACAAACGCTCTTTATCAAAATATGTTTTAGAAATAGTGACAATTTTCTATAGAGAATATTATTTTTATTGAGTTTATGCACACGCCCATATGTCGTGATTTTCAAGGCTGTCCAAATTTTTGTCATGTTTTTTTTTGCAGGGGTGGGATGACCGTTGTACAGCATACTGTATATTTTATATACAAACCCGTAACGATGACACCCCTTGATACGAGTGTGCTAATGAAAACGTAGTTATATATATATATATATATATATATCCACGGTATGACAACCGCATAAAACATCTGCATACAAATAATAAAAAAGTTACTCTAACAAATATTTTTCATTTCTATTTGAATCGAAAAATGACCTATGTGTGTCCTGATGACATCGCCGATTTATTTTGATTATTGCTACACGTAGAGAGCGGTGGTCGATAATATGCGAGTTATGTCGGCTCACATAAAAAAAATCGCCGAATCAGCGCATGTATCTTAGTGTCTATAGTCAATGTATGGCCTTATATTCGCATATGGATCTTAGACTTGTATGAGTTCCACGATGTGAATTCGAACATAAGTACATCGCAGGCTCTTAAAATGACGAGCTTTGCGTTTACTGGCGAGTGGCGGTGTCAGAAATAAGACAATATAATTATATGGATCGATGCATGACTGCGACCATGCATTCACGCCGAGTTAATCAACTGAGAGCAATGATCAGGCGGCGATTTTTTTTATGTGAGCCGACAAAACTCGTATATTATCGACCACCGCTTTCTACGTGTAGCAATAATCAAAATAAATCGGCGATGTCATCAGGACACACATAGGTCATTTTTCGATTCAAAGGGAAATGAAAAATATTTGTTAGAGTAACTTTTTTATTATTTTTTATGCAGATGTTTTATGCGGTTGTCATACCATGGATATATATATATATATAAAACTACGTTTTCGTTAGCACACTCGTATTAAGGGGTGTCATCGTTACGGGTGTGTATATCATATATACAGTATGCTGTACAACGGTCATCCCACCCCTGCAAAAAAAAACATGACAAAAATTTGGACAGCCTTGAAAATCACGACATATGGGCGTGGGCATAAACTCAATAAAAATAATATTCTCTATAGAAAATTGTCACTATTTCTAAAACATATTTTGATAAAGAGCGTTTGTGTTACCTTTCCTATATGACATATCTGCTTTGTAAACAGCCGACGGAAATTTGGAAAGAGGAAAGAATCAATACATTAATTAATCTCATTTTACCCCATCTCCAACACACACATGGAATAACATAGAGGAGATTGTGAGCTAGGCCATAATTCTTATCAAAAGTTTAATTCGTGGGTAATACAATTTTATAATATATATTATCTATAGGTCACATACACAGCTGATAATTGACTATATCCTACATTCGACGAGGCTATGGGTAGCTAGTTGGTCTCTGTGGGGGGGGGGGGGGGGGGGTACATCGTGCAATTTCCAACTGCACCGCCCCTTAATTGAACCGGGCCAAACGTCCATGTTCGCGAAATGCCATGTCCACCCCACCGTTGGATTTAAACTTTCCAATTGGTATCTCAAATATTCCAACAGTTCGAAATTTCTAACCATAAAGTTGTGATTTTCGGTTGCTGCTGTTTGTCTAAAACAACACTTTCCTTTACTAGTTAGAAATTCAAACAATTGAAAACTATATATAGTGTACGATTAATGTTCTTGTCAGGCATGAAATTTCCAATTGCTAAACATTTTGACCGAAGTGTGTGTGTGGTGGGGGGGGGGGGTAGACAACACACAAACCCCATTCGCCACGTCCCCGATGATAAGTCTGTACTCTGAATTGTTTTTACCAAATTAACCCTATGGTTATACGGTGGGGGGGGGGGGGGTTGCCCTCTCCAAACTTTGGTTTTGGAATGTTTGAGGTACCAGTTGGAATGTCTAAACCCAAAGATAATTTGGTGTTGTTTAAGGGGGTGTAGTTGGATATTTCGAGGCGAACACCCCCTCTCACTCTGTAGCCACGACCTTGTATACCATACGACGAATTGCCCACCCAGACAATGTACATATATCTCCGTAATTGCAAAATAACATAGGCCGCCATACTTGTGATCGATATGCCACTTATTACGTGGGTCTTAACTTTAAGATTATCTTATGACACCTCACAGCAGTCTTAAAGTTAAGACCAAAGTTAAGACACCATCTTAAGTTAAGACCTTGTTCGTGAAACGCACTTATGACTGAAGTTTGAACTTATGACCATCTTAAGTCCCAACTATGTCATAAGTTGCTTTCATGAAACAGGGCCCTGTCATCCCGGCCCTCAGTGAATATGTCTGGCACGCCCCTACCTCCATTCAGTGAATAGGTCTGGGACCCCACCCTCAGTGAATATGCCTGGCACGCATTCAACTGTTATCAGGTATGGCAGCTCCTACATTCATTATTATAGTTGTATACATCTATAATTGTCATTTCGTGGATTAAATGCTAGAGAAAATAAATCCAGAAACACGTTTACATGGTTACATGTAAGTAGGTAGCGGGGTAACATCGCAAGAGCTATACTCTGACCTTCACCCCAAATTGGCATTCACGTTATATTCAACTAATTGACGGATCTCTTTCGGGTGGTTTTTAAGACACCAAAGTGGGCGGAACATCTTGATATATAAGTGAAATTGCACATACGGGTGGGTGGAGTCGATTTGTGAGTATAGATGCGCGCTATACGAGTATACCGTTAACTGAGGTCAAGGTCAGAGTATAGCTCTTGCGACGTTACCTCGTTATGACTAGTTGAGCGGGCCCTGCTGATGTAAAATGAAAGCATAATAAATACATTGAATTTGTACTTCTTGCGAAAGGTTAGCTTTTTTAACGAAAACACAATAAAGTAACCCTATACGCCTCGCTGTGAAGGTGCGAGTAATTTGATACCCAAACAAAATGGTACCTAATTTTGAGTCAAATAAACATTCCGGAATCAAATGATACATATTCAAAATAGTATTTAAGGTACATAATCCAATTCGATGGTCGCAGTATCATCAGATTCCAACAGCAACACAATTTCTTCAAAATACGCTTTAGTTATCAGAAAATAAAATGCTAACCACTGTCAATTCTAGTATAACATTTTCCAAAACGTGTTATATATTAATATTTTGTTCAGCGCAATTTGGCAATTAAATTGAGTTCAGTACTGCTTCAACAATCTCAACATTATTACGCGCGCCGCGTGTATACTTATGTAGATATTCTTGTTTCGCCTGGTCGCATCCATTAAAGACATATTATGTACTTGCTCGGGTGTGTGAAACTGATAAGTTACATCGTATTTTGTCACTGTTGGTTTAACAATATGATACCGTTGGTTTGCCTACGGTATTATACCGTTGGTAGTTTTGACGGCCAAGTACCGTTGCACAAACACGAGGTATGGATAGGATCACCTCCCTTGTGAGATTCGCAATGCATCTCGGGTAAATTCGCCATTAATTGATGTCTCAGTGTCTGTCTCCGTCATTCGCGGGAGATTTGTTTTATAATTTAGTAGGCCTACTTTTTAATATGTTTCAACAGCTTGGGACAGGTTCCAAGCCGTTTAAATAGCACTAACGGTCTACCGAACGGGCTAAAGAAAGTGTAAACAAGCCCTATTTAACCACTTGCGATGTTTTAATAGCGACCGCGAAAATAGGTCACCTAGTAAAATTGGTTTGCACTGCAGTCATTCACTCTATAAGTATTAGTTATAACGGATCACTTTTCACATTTTCGCTAATTTCTCTACTAATAAACGAATCAAAGTAATTATTTTTGTTGGATCTTCTAGTCAGCTATATTACTACTTTGTACCATAAATACATTTTAGAAAGATTGCATGTGTGATTCCAACAGTACAATGTATCGACGGTGTACTGTTATTTCAACAGTATCCTACCGTGTATTCCAACAGTACAATGTATCAACGGTATACTGTTATTTCAACAGTATCCTACCGTTTACTTCAACAGTACAATGTATCAACGGTATACTGTTATTTCGACAGGGATTGTACTGGCAACTAAGTTGACGGTGCATTACCGTAGTTATAACGTTATTAAATTTTACAGTGTAGTATTCAGGTGCTATGCCAACTGGAGGAATGTAGCATTATACTGACATCACCGAAAATCTCAAGCAAATCGACCGTACCACTCTATAGAAAATATTGTCTGAACTGCGCTAAATTGTAAAAATTTACTACTCGAATCGGGGCGCTTGTTTCGGCGATAAACTAACGAAAGCGATTTCGCCATCGGCAATCACTGCATTTAATTAATGTATAAGAAAGACGGTTTGTGTTGTCAATTTAGATATAATATTATTCACTATTTCTATTTGATCACCTTACCGGAGTGTTTCACATCACTTTAACATTGTTGTTTTATTTATAGAATGGAAATTTTTGGGAGGATTTAAAGTCGAACTGCGAGTCAGAGGCCGAGTCCGGTAAAAGGTTTAGTTGGGAATTTCAATTTCGTTTCTTGTCGTTAACGTTATGTCAATAATGTTGATTTTAGTTTGTGATAAGCTTTGTCAATTACAAATAAAAGAAATGAAAAAGATAATTGGTAAGTCTTATATTTCAACTTTTTTCGTTCTGCAGCCCACTGGTGGTTGTGGTCACAGGTCCCCAGAAACAAAATTTACCCCACCCCCAATAATACTTAATTCTATAGAAGTATTATTGGGGGGTGGGGTAAATATTTGTTCTGGGGACCTGTGGTGGTGGTCGGAGACGGCCGTCGGTTCGTTAATTAGGTGCTGGTTGTTATTGTTATTTTAACGGAATTCTGAGTTGGTCATTCGCGAAACCAATATAGTTTATATTCTATAATTACAATCATGGGTATAGTATATATGATCTTGACCGCGTTATAATTTTGACATTGGTCAAGTGTTGGAAATTGGTCCAAAAACAATAATTACCCCTATAAATTGTTTGAAAATCAAACTACAAGAACATTTTCAACCTATTGTTGGTGTGATATTTCCAACTAATGTTGTGTCAGGTAAGAAATTTCCAACTTGACCAAAGTTGGTGTGGTGCGACCCCCCCCTAACCGCCCCCTGTCACCCGTCCCTGCCTGCATCATGGCTGTATCTGTGGAGAAAAGGCGCTCGCCCTATGTTTGATCAGTGTCTATTTATATACGGCGAATTCCCAAAAGATCCAACAAAGCAACCAACTTGGCGATCGATGTACTGCGTGAATAACTCAAACAAGGTATGATCACTGGTTCGGTGCAGGGGATACCCCGTTCGAAGGTTCAATATATACGCGACTTACATGCACGTGGTATGTTATCTATTAATGTAACACATGATTTACATGTACGGTATATTTTTACATACCGATGTCTCAGATACGAGGTCGTGTATATTTCTTAATATGTGTTGTGTACTTATTTGATTTCGATCGCTCTCAAGATTTTCTTATTGCATCTTTGGGTAAAGTTGTTCATCGAGATTAGTTAGTGTATGCAAATGTGGTTGAAACCCAACTTCCTCACAAAATTCGCGAATATTCGTATTTTCTACTGATTTAATTTTTCCATTCGTTGTACAGTTCTGGGCCTATAATGTCGAATACACAGAATAGCCTATAAATTAATATGACATTAGAACATAAAACACAAACAAACATACACGTTTTTACCCTTGCGCGTCCACCCCACCCTAAAGATGATCCAAGTGCCGGCCTGTCCGAATGATAATTGAGATATTTTCAAGCAGAAACGGTCAAAATGTGAAGCATATCATTCATAGGGTCTCACCTGCCCCGTGAGAACTAGTTCGCATTCAGTTTTGGACACTGTGCGCATTCGTCAATGTCACGGTGCGCGCTTCAATTGCATAACAAATGGCCAAGACATTGCAGAAAATAGTAAGCATCTCTATTGTTATCAAGGATATAATATATATCTGAGCGTTCAGCGATAGTTATTGCTATATATAACAATACTAACCATTCACTGGATCAAATATCGAACCGATCAGTAAGATTTGGTAGTTATATTCCCAGTGTGTCTGTTTTTAAATGTCATTTTCGCTACAAAAGCACATTTTACCAGCTGATGTTTGCTAATATTCTATCGAGACGATTTCTGCTTGTCCTAACGGGGGATATGAAATGTCAAATATATCAAAGTATTCGCACCATAATTATGCGTCTTTTAGTTGCAAGTCAAGCATGCCCCAGTGCGCATTTTCGGATGCCAAGGTTCGCATTTTGACTAGCTCTAGCAGCCGAAATGGGGTAACACGCCTTGGAATCATGCGGAATGTTTCAAAATGTGCCACACCTGAGTAATATTTATAGAGCTAGTAAATTGCTATAGGTACCCGTGCTGCGCACCAAGTGCGCGAATACCCACGTACACGGTATGTTCTGTCAGCTTATTAGGCGCACAAACCACTTGATAAATTGATGGGGATGTTGCAGATTTGAATTCATATAATACCCGTCTATCAGACTCGGTGCGACTAATTTTTATATTTAAGTCATTTAAGGTCGTATTGACCATTTCCGCCGGACCCATACTGCTTGAGATTTTCGTTGATGTTAGTAGAATTCTACATTCCTACAGTTGGCATAGCACCTGAATACTAATTTATCAGTTTTACGCACCCGAACAAGTACATAATATTTATTGGTATGTAGTTTTACATTTAAGATGTATGCACGTTCCTGGATGTTGTTAAAATATTTTAACTTGTTAAAATGACACATTTACCTCTCATATACCAATTCCCTGTATAGTTTAATTTTTCAGAGAGGAACGATTACTGTACACAAACAAAGGTGACATGAATAACCCCAAGAATTACAGGCCCATCACTCGCTTGAGGTGCTTCGGAAAACTATTTACGAAAATTCTTTCGAATCGTTTGTATTCATATGCTGAATGTGATAAACTTTTATGTGGGAACCAATCTGGATTCCTGAAAGGATTTTCGACGACTGACAATATTTTCACCTTGCATCTTGCTTGAAACGGAACTTATACTGTGCATTTATCGATTTTGAAATTAAGTCAAAAGTAAAATTTGGAAACTGTTTGTCAAATTCCTTCCCCTGTTTATCAGGGGTTAGGCAAGTTGAAAACCTTTCTCCCCTGCTAGTTGCAATATATCTCAACGATTTGGAAGATTTTCTCAATGAAGAAGGGGTAGACGGTTTGTCAAAAACAACAGATGACTTGAAAAATAACTTGGATGTCTATGCGAGACTTTTTGTCTACTATATGCGGATGACACGGTTCTGTTAACCGAAACACCCGTGAAACATCAGAATGCTCTCAATGCTTTTCAAAGATATCCCCAAAAGTGGAATGTCGAAAAACTAAGATTATGCTGATATCAAAACGCAGTCCACCGAAAGGTAGGACATTCTTTTATGACGATATAGAAATTGAATATGTGAAGTACTTTAACTACCTTGCAATCATGCACACTAATCAGGCTCATTCTCTTTGGCTAAAAAGATTCTAGCGGATAAGGCCACAAGAGCAATGTAATCGATAATATCAAAGTCTATAACTCACTGTCTCGCAGTAATGTAATCATAGACTGCCCATAGAGAGAGGAAGATGGAATGACACTAATGTAATGGAACGAACATGTCACTTGTGTAATAATTATAAGCTTGGCAATGAACTTCATTACTTGTTCGAATGCAACAAATTTATAGATGTAAAAATCGTTTTCTCCCGGCTAAATATATCAGAAAATGACATGCAACCATCGATATTTTTGACGACTTATTTAATATGACCGATGTAGCATCCTTCCGGCGACTATGTTCCTTCATTAGTGAAATTAACCGTTATGTTTAGCTTTATTGACAATTACGTTAGGTAATGATGACTGCCAGTTACTTTAACGGTTTTATACCGTGGTACATGCTACGGCATGACCGTATGTTTAACGGTCAAATGTTGGCAGCGATGTTGCGCGGTCTCAGACCGTAACAGCGACGGTATTATACCGTGGAACATGCTACGGTCTGACCGTATGTTAAACGGTCAAAAGTTGGCAGCGATGCTGCGCGGTCTCAGACCGTTAAAACGACGGTATTTTTTAACAGTGTAGTAATATCAAAAACCCTGTTAATATGTGGCATACTTACTTAGACGTAGGATTAAACAGCGTAATCTTACTGGCTATGTGTCTACGGTTATCCACTTCTGCGTTGTTTATGACATAAATGAAGAGATTGCACCACTGAAGTACATTGGACTCGATGACTAACCAACTGTACTAACCATACAACATAGAGTTGTATCTCTTGCTACGCTATTCTGATGGAAACAATGAGATGTTGTGTTATTAGTTTACAATGGGGACCAACCCCGCTAATATGAGGGGTGGGACCTACGCATTTGAAGCAGGGTGCTTTGCTGTACACCATAAACGCAACTTACGACGTTTATGTGCCACTGTTATGTTCTAGCATGCCCAACTGTGTAATTGACATATCTCGGTCTGATCGTAGTAATTCCTTCTCCAAAATAGTTCACTGTGCGCTCTCACGCTGCCTCGAGACATGCACAGATAAGAATTTATATAATTATAATATTATTTATACAATCAACAGTTGAACTGCTACTATTTATATGTGCCTGTTATTTGTCTGCTGTCACTTTATTATGCTTCTCTCTATTTGGTTGACTTATAATTTGTCATTTCCCTTATGGCGCACTCCACAATGCGTTCCCAAGACTATACTATACATTCATTGCATACGGGTTGGTGGTTTAGAAGTTACTCTCATTTCTCGTGGCACCCACAGCAACCCTTGCATAGTATTATACCAAGAGATAGTATTATACCCATATCAAATACAATCAGAAATAATATTATACTGATAGAAAATCAAATCAGAAATAATATTATACCCCTAGAAAATAAAATCAGAAATAATATTATACCCATATAAAATAAAATCAGAAATAATATTATACCCATAGAAAATCAAATCAGAAATAATATTTTACCCATAGAAAATAAAATCAGAAATAATATTATACCCATAGAAAATAAAATCAGAAATAGTATTATACCCATAGAAAATAAAATCAGAAATAGTATTATACCCATAGAAAATCAAAGCAGAAATAGTATAAAATCAAATCAGAATGTACGATTATCACAAAAAGGATAGTGTAATTTAATATGTGTACGCCTACATCCTCCCTGACTGTCAGAATCAGTGAACTGCAAAACGGACATATATAATAAAGAGCGTATATTCTTCATGGAGTTGGTAGTAAGAAGCAGATGTAAATAATAATATTATAATATTTTCCCTCTATCAAATATATATCAACACATATCTACTTTAACTTCTCGAATAGTGTCGATAAGGTGTACACGTGTGTTGTCATATTTAAAACAACGGATCGGGCTCATGCACAATTTTCAGAAAATTACTTAGAAAGTATACCGTAATTGATCGCCCTTTATTTAACGTTATTGTCAAGCAGTCCTTATATCATATCGTGATACATCTACAAACTACTCTATTATGCGAACAATAAACATAACATACAATTTAAAGAGTTATTATTTTTTTTCAATCACTTATTTGACATGAATGGGAGCGCATAAAAGTGGGTTCCTAAGATTTTACCGTCAAATATCAAAGTAATAAATGCTTTTAAATATAGGTATAACCCTGCATTGTCTATACATGCAGACACTATGAGTAAATGAGATCGTGGACTACAAATTTTGGTGAGTAAATTATTCAAGGTATTATATGTCTTTAAATATAGACTTATCATTGCATTAGGACAATTTAAAGATATATAAGGTTTTTTCAACCAGTTATTTGACATGCATAAGAGCCTATACAAATTGGTTCAAATTCAAGTTATTTGCTACATATATTAGTTTATTCAGGATGGGATATCTTAATTTAAGCCTTTACCAAATACACTCTTGACACACTTGCGAACACCTTGAGCACAAATGCATTCAATATCTGTTCTTCGTGTTGTTTTATAGTCCATATCTATGCTTTATGTGTATATATATAGTAATGTATTATATAAATCTCCTCGTAGACAGAGACAATAACAAATATGATATGATGTGCTCTATTCGAGTTAACTCATTGGGCATAGACACATGCAAGTTGACCCTTTAAATATGATAGCGAGTGATTACACTAAAATAGACAAGTGCATTTTTTTCAGTGCCAATGAATACTGAATGTTGGGTTATTTGGCAACAGATGCCTTAAATAAGTAATTAAAGTCTAATTAACAATTCCACTAATATAGTGTACTAGATTCCCATGAGTATTGGGTTTTGTTTTATGCATTCTGCATGAATGCCAGAGAAATAGATTGACTTGGAAGATTAAGTTGCAAACTTATTGTGTTATGGAGACATCAAACATCATAACATTTTAACATATGTATACGCAAATCATAAAATGAATTTTCATTTAGACAAGGAGCAGATCTGCTTCTTCTTTTATCCACATATGATGTATATATTTTCCCTCCTATGGTCCAGCTGTCTTCTACCCTTTCAAAAATTCATTTTCCTTCTTAATAGTAGAACTGAATTGAGTTAAATCTTCATTGTTTACTATTTTTGCTCCACTTCAGTTGCTTTCTGTGCTTTACAACATAATGTTTTGTTTTTCTTAGGAAGATTTTCACAATAATACCCCTCGAATAACCTTCAGAATATTCACCAAGTATGTGGGCAATACTGATATCAGCTTGGGTCAGATTCGATGCCAGTGCTTTGTTTAATGTTTTCAGCACATTTTCTTCACTTTCATCAGAGTCTTCATGTTTATGATCATCAGCAATATCATATACACGAATAGTCTCGTTCCGTGTATGTTGCTCCAGTCTATTATATTTCTGCTCAAGCTTGTAGAACTTTTGTTCAAGTGCATCATGTTGATATTTTCTGCAGACTGCTTTTGTATCATCAATTGTACTTTTGATATCCATTTGGTCTAATTTTAATTCTAGTTCATGAAATTTCCCTCTGTATTCATCTTTTGTGTCCAAGTTTTTTTATATCATATTCTTGCTTCAGTTTTCCTATTGTGTAATCTAAGTTACTTTTCCTCACTATAGGTTCCAAACTCAAGATAATTTATGGTGACAATCTGCTCCAGTTTTAGCTGAACATCTGCCAGCATAGGTTCTATACTGTTGGAAGCTTGCATAGACTGTGTCGAGTTTAGCTGAGATGCAAAACTAATTTTGTCTTACCTGTTGCAGTGTTAGTTTTTTGCTTTTTATTCTGGGCGTTCATTTTTTTGCTTGATGTTTTAGATTCGATGTTTTAGATTCGATGTTTTAGATTCGATGTTTTAGATTCGTTGTCATCAGCGCCTGATGGAACTCATAGCCGTGGGTCTTTTTTATCTGCCATAATCAAAATACTGTTCACGGTTGTTAAATTAACACACAAATAGTCGAATTACGTCCATCCTAACGGAGACGAAATATTTTTAGACCACCATGTTAGTAGCCTCTTTTTCTCCTTTATTGAATAATGTTAGTGCGATTCACCAAATTAATTTATATCACCACAAAGAAAACGCTCTTTGTTGTATAACCGTTCTAGCAACGTTACTGGCATATTTACACCTTATCTTGAACAAACTAGTACGTAAGTTTGGTGATTAAATTATATGCACCAAAACTGACCCTCACCAGGTACAACCATACCTTTGCATAAATACATAAACGTACGGGAAATTAAAGCGACGCCTCCATGTCGTCAATGTTAACGTTATCCGTCGAACGGGACTGAAATGATCTAATTATGTTATTATTGTGTGTTTTGAAGATTAATTTTATCCATCATGACCTGGGGTGTGGGATGGAAAAATCTCACCCGAGGGGCCAGATATTTGGGCCGGACACGAGGCTTGCCGAGTGTCCGGACCAAATATCTGGCCCCGAGGGTGAGATTTTTCCATCACACACCCCAGGTCATGATGGATCATTTTTCTCCCAACCCAAGAGCCACATTCCGATTTTTTGTTTTATACCAATCTTTGGCACATTCCAGTAGCTTCGTAACGGTATATCTGGGGGGAAATCTGATGCGATATTCGTGATTAACTGGGATGATGTCGGTATATACAAAAGGTATATACTCTATAAACAAAGCGCGTTACCCGTGCGCTCAGGGTTAATACGTTAGAGTGAAATCGACACGGTCTTGTGAAAACGACATGGATACGTCACATCGTTGCACCTGCATAAATTCCGAGAAACGCGCGTATTGATATGAAGTATATACAACTGGACTAATCGTGTTTGTCATCGGAAATGACCATGTCGATACCATTTAGAAAAGGAAACACGTGAATATATGACAGACAAATGTTAGTTAGACGCGTTCGACGATTTATTGCAACGATGACAACTGTTCGAATGTGGAATTATTTCGTTCGTCATTTGTGAAGCGGCTATTGTTTACCTGTTACGAAATGTGCCAGTGGTACCAGTTTCGCTTGGGGTCATCCGTTTTATGGAATATGTTCGCAAATTAGTCGTTTATATTTCATGTTATATATGCAACTCTGTGTCTGCAATTGAGGTTATGTTGAAGGTTTTTCGTGATTAACAGTTGAGGCTTATCACCATTTGTATTAGCGTCCACGAATTAGTCCGTATTTATTTACTTGAAACGTGAAGCGTAACTGGTTGGTCGCCATTGTTTTTATCTGTTTTAGTTCACACAAAACATGATGACGGATAGTTAAATTAGTTCCGGCTCTTAATTAAATAGGTAAAGCAGTCACGTGGGTGGTGTGAGATAGATGGTCACGTGTTATGTGAGACAGGGAAATCTCACCCAGCTATCTCACACTGGCTGCCTGTGCTGAAGTGTTTAGGGGGTGGGAGAAATAGCTGTCTCTCTTATATTAACCCTTTACCTAACAAACCGACCAAAACAGGCCAAATAAAGCTTCAACAGCCTAAAATATCTTCGGTCTGTCTCAATAGAACAATACAAATATGGATATCATTGGAACCGGCTCATTGACCACATTGTGATGTTTACAGTTATGCCCTGTGCCAATGCATTCTATTATATATGCGAGTCGACCATAGGTCGCCTCACATATATAAGAAAATGCATTGGCCTAAAAAAATCTTTTTTTAACACTTTTTACCATTTTTTCTTACATTCTTTAACAATTTTATAATTTTTAATGTGTTAAGCCAATGCATTCTCTTATATATGCGAGGCGACCTATGGTCGACTTGCATATATAAGAGAATGCATTGGCAAAGGGCCGTTCTGTTGGGTAAAGGGTTAAATGACGAAGAAGCCAAGAGGCCGAAATATTCTAAACTTGAGCTATCTGCTGGTTATATTAGGGGGTGTTAATAATTACTTATAGGACAATGCGTCATAGCTTTACCCATTGAGGGTATACTACATATACGTCACCAACGTGTGTATGTTATAATTGTAATCACAATGTCCTATCCATCACAACATATAGGGTATGAATTCCTTTCACTTGTATCAACAACTTCATTTAAAAATAAAAACACAGTAAGTCAACTATTTATGTTGTATTATTGTAAATAGAGTCATTACTTATCAAGCCACGATCAAACTTTTTTCGAACAATTCCGTTTATTTTCGGACTTTGCCTATTTTCGAGGCATTTTTTTTTACTTTTCACCTGGATTGTTTCTTTCACAGGAAATATCGTCTCACCTTACTAAAGACGTTACCTTGGCTTTGTATTGTCTATCTATATAGGTAACTGAAGTCACTTGTGCACTCATCGAAAATGTAAAATCACCAACGGTGTCACTACATTGTACATATATCCCTATACATCTACCTATCCTATCTACATATATCCCTATACATCTACCTACCCTATCTACATATATCCCTATACATCTACCTATCCTATCTACATATATCCCTATACATCTACCTATCCTATCTACATATATCCCTATACATCTACCTATCCTATCTACATATATCCCTATACATCGACCTATCCTATCTACATATATCCCTATACATCTACCTATCCTATCTACATATATCCCTATACATCTACCTATCCTATCTACATATATCCCTATACATCTACCTATCCTATCTACGTATATCCCTATACATCTACCTATCCTATCCACACATCTACCTACCCTATCTACATATATCCCTATACATCTACCTATCCTATCTACATATATCCCTATACATCTACCTATCCTATCTACATATATCCCTATACATCGACCTATCCTATCTACATATATCCCTATACATCTACCTATCCTATCCACACATCTACCTATCATATCTGAAGACTCTAACATACCTCCACATATTATAATGAAGAGTGAAGCAACAAAACATCATTATCATGTAACATGTATTACTAAGAGTGGAGCAACAAAACACCAAATTTCTGAATTTCCCATCATTTATTTAAATTTCAGAAATTCCTATCATTAAAGGGGTCGATTAATTATAGCATAGCTGTAAGTTAGACACTCACAGTGGGGAAATGTGTACAATATATAGACCAAAAACAAAATTTCCAAAAAAACAAAACAATTTCATAAAAACAAAAACAATTTCATCAATTCCATTTTTTTTTTAAATTTCAAAAATTCATATTATTTTGTCTTTCTTTCTATGTGAAATACATGGGTTGAAATGACAAAGAAAGATAAAACACATTCGCCAAGCCCGAGTAACAATTAATCTAAACAGATTTGCCTGTCACAATGCTTCGGTGTTGACCGTGGCTTATAGCGGACACGATTTTTGCTCACACGAATGAATACCGTTTTCTTTCTGTGTGCATTTCTATATCAACCCATTTACACTAGTCTGCGTGTAGGTCTATGCACAAATCTACAGCAATGTAAACGTGCCCTGTGATCACGCGTCATCCTTTTCTCAGCCACAAGCATCCGCCGGATATTTGTTTGATCTATAATTTTACTTTGAATAATATTTTGAGAGAAGGCTCTCTTCGCCTTACACACACTCTCCGCACATCATTTCGTTGTAAAGTTAGACTCTTTGTCACTATATTAAAACATTTTGTCGTTTACAGTGAACAACTTTAATTTCAAATGTATTGAAAGTTGACAATGGTCGGAAAAGTCAGTTGGAGATTTAATACAGAAATAAGTAATATCGGATAAACATCGTTCATGTATCAATATATAGTCGACTGTGTTCGCGTCGTTATAATTGTACCTGGTAAAGCTTCCGCGCGAATCTCCAAACTTCCTACCATTTATAATCCGTAATCCAGTCGATTTACACATTGAAAGTAAACTTTTTCCAAAGGTATTGCATTCTTTATCTAAGGTTGTTCTGTCCTTCATAGAGTCAAATGTATAGTTTGCGGGAAGAGAAATATAATTTCCCTCCTCGTATGCAACATAATCGGGCCTCCCGCCCGTTCTTGCATTGAAATCACCTCCCAATATAATTAGTTTATCAGATTCTAAGTTTGCTAAAGTGTTCAATATCTGAAAAAATTAAATCTCTCCTATCATTCGTTTTCCAGTAACTTGAATTTTGAGGCTGTATATATACTGATATAAACATGTTTGTATCCAAGCCAAATATTTTGCCATCAAATTCTACACTTATCTTGCACGTGATTTATTCCTTTGATGAATTTCTGATATTTATCACGGCAGAAAATGAGATACCGCCTCTTACAGTTTTACCTATACGAGATAGATCAACATAGTGGTATCCCGGTAAAATGGTAAATGTATTGATGTAACATCTTTATGCCATGTTTCGGTTATTGTTATGAAATCGTATCGATCAAGATGTGCAATGAAGTCTTGGTCTTCAACTTTATTTACCAGGCCTTGTGCATTCCACGAAGTACATGTATAGCATATATTTTTCACATTGGAAGATTGTAAATATGAGACGTCATGTTTGCTCTATCTCGATGGAAGACCGGAGACAATTTCGAAAACTTAATACACCAAAAACTGTTTCTTGTTAAATATTGTTTAAATTTTAGATAAGCTTAGAATTGAAATAATCGATCATCTTAGATCAGATTAGATTTTGAAAGATAAAACATTTTTCCGTTAGTTTTCAAAACCTATTGAATTCAGCCTTTACGGATTTTATAATTATGCACAGGTCAATCTAATTTGTGTAGCGACACTCAACTATTTTAACACAATATCAACATGTATATTATGTAATGATTCTAACAGTTTAAAAATGTCCTGCTGATGACATCTGAAAATTTAAGATGTTGGTTTGTAAACAAAAACAAGTCCTTTTGTAAATCTGAGTCACCACTGACATTCTGGTCCGAATTATTTTCAGGAATTCTATTAATTATCTGTTTTCTTAGTGGCTGACGTTCGTTATTGAACATCAATTCGGACATCGGGCGAGAGTCCCGAATACCATTCGCATTAACATTCTTTACCACGTGTCTTCCTACCCGCCCTGTGTATATCGCATTCCTTCTGGTAACCATACGAATCACACCGCCAGTTTCTCCAGTTTGTGACATATTTAATATTTCGAATACTCTGACCCCATCAAAGACTGGGTGCCAATTATCCCAATAAAGATTGCTTCTTATTTCGGATGTTCTAATATGTTGACAATCCCCACATATAACCAAGTGTGCGTTGTTAAGCAAGAGTATCGGTATCATGCTGACTATAATAATTATGTTGATAAACTGCAAATAAAACAATGTGTGTGTCGTTGTATATGCATAAGTAGCCGCCTCATGCTGATTATACTATGTTAAAGATGTATTTCAGAGGGACACCAAAACCGTTTTGTAAATTGTCAATAATATAGTGATATTCTTTCACATTGATAGGTCTCGGTTATATTAGTCAGAGAGCTGAGACCCGATTTAACGATTTCGTTTTAGGTAAAACGTTTGTTGGTATTTTCGTAGCCAGGGGGTGATGGCACATTAGAGAACCAATTTCTCTGACGTATAGTGGTTGCCCTCGATATATTTTAACGCAGCGTGGACAAACTGAGTTGAATAACAATCCCGTAGAAGAGTTTAATTAATATTACACCGAAAACTATTATTTACAGTAAAACACAAAATGGTTACTACAGTTTTGTAAATTGTAAATACAAATGAAATATAGAAAATGTGTTTTGTTCAATCAGTGACACATTTTTTTGCTGACGTCACCACAAAATGTCATATGTTTTCCACGAAATTTGCCAAAATAACACCTATCAAATTGCAAATATCCGATTAACAGACAGGGCAGCCACCTCAGGTCGTAAAAAATGTGTTTCATGGTGTGCCATCACCCCCCGGATTACGAAAATACCAAGAAACCTTTTTACCTAAAACAAATCGAGAAATCGGGTTTCAGCACTCTGACTATAGGTTATATTTGAGTTTCAATAACTGTTGTTTTTTTCGTTAAAAAATAAAATTTCGATATTGTTGTTGTAACGGGAGGTCTGGGTCAATGAATGCATCTTTACGTTTCGCATCTCACTGACTGCTAAATAAACCGATGTAGAAGGAATGGTGCAAGGGTTTCGTTTGGAAATATAACATAGCTGTCTCGCTGGTAAATATCTCCAAAATGGAAACGTAGGGAACAAAAGGAACAGCCAAACTAATGTCCATAACACAGTTTACAGATACATGTAGAATTGAATGTCGATCATATACACAGTCCGTCGTGGTATTCATGGCTGACCGACGAAACAAAGGTCTGGGATATATACTGTGGAGTTGCAACGAGTTTCGCCAAACTCATTTCCATTACACAGTTCACAGATACACGTAGAATGAATATCGACCACATACACAGCTATTCATGAGTCCTCCAGAAATAAGAACTCCACAAGTGTTTTTAATCAGATTTATTTGCCAAAATGTCGGGAGCTACGCACCCCAACATTGATACCATTAATATACTATTAATGACACAAACAAAATTGAAACATTGATACTGAAAGAGTAATAATTGACTTATTGAGTTATTCTCTTTACAGTGTAGATTACACAATACTTTC
Organism: Siphonodentalium dalli; assembly: GCA_032622095.1. NCBI lineage: Eukaryota > Metazoa > Mollusca > Scaphopoda > Gadilida > Siphonodentaliidae > Siphonodentalium > Siphonodentalium dalli. The sequence goes on from CP136066.1 coordinate 216,196,093, forward strand.
CACACATATTTTAAGACAAGGTAGTAGTACACGATTTCCAGCAATTTTGCCAACCAGGGAGGGGGTACTGTACTTCAAATCAATGCTGAGCCATTAACTTTGGCATAGGTCCAATCAAGCATGTTTTAATTTCTACAGATTTTTAGGTGTAATCATTTGTCTGTACTTTAGCTTCTTCGTACAATATGTTATTGAGTTATTCCCCTTGGTTTGCACAAACAAAGCGCTCAATTTTACCCATTTTTTGACTCAAATTGACCATTTTCAACCCAAAAACAGACCATGTTAGAGCGAATGTCAGTAAATAAGCTTCTTCCACCTGATGGAGCTATGTTAGTGCTGAGAAATATTTAAAATAAAAAAAAAGGTATCGTATCAATTTGAAAAAAATGTCTTGCGAGCCCAGATGACAGAATTCAGGGGAGAGAAATCGGGCTATTTTCCTGTAACCAATAACACAGAGTTGGCCTCCACTGAATACGAAAACCCTGTTGCGTATCCAAATTTTTCACTTTTTTGAGAACTTTCCCAGTTTTGTAAAATAATTAGACCTTCAACCCAGTAAATACACATTTAACACAGGCTACACTGGCTGTTATGGCCCCCAGATACTTATTTTTCTATTTTTCAGACCCCCTACAACTCGTGAAATCGTGTACTGCTACCTTAAGGGAAAAATAGAGTTATCCCCCTTCAATGCGCCAATGTCCATTTAAGTCTCTGACATACACCGATTACTTTGATATATAACACATATAGTGTTTCTTCAGTGCGAATGGGAAATAAGGTCAATATAAGAACTGTGGTTTCAATAAAATGAACCAATTTCACCCAAATTATTGGTTATAGCGAAAAAAAACAAAGATAAATTCTAAATGTAACATCATGCCCAACCACCTTAAAATTAAATCTCATCCGGTCGAAAAGGCGGGGTCTGAACAGATATATCACATGTGTATTGTGCTGACCAGACCATGCGTGCTGTGATTATTTCCTAGTCAGCCCCCCCCATATGTTAAGACAATGACATTACTTGGTTATTCGGAAACACGGCCAAGACTGAACAACCAATATTAATACGCCTATTCGTAGGTGGTATCCGAGGAATTCCATTGTTGGAATGTTCCCTTAGCGACACATATCGTTACATGCGAATCACTTTTATGTGGTCATATAACAACGTAAAACTCCAAACTAATCACCCGCTGCCCCAAAATGTAAACTAATGCATATATAATCACCACCTCCCTCAAAATATGAACCATGTTTATTTGCCCGGTCGGCGTACATTCAATGACTTAATTGTCAAGTTGAAATCACACTATTTAATTATTTATAGCATCTTATATCACATCTTAATTGTGCTGGTACTCGCGCACTGTTCGTGATAACTCAGTAGTTGACTTTACCCCTCTCCAATATACGTATTGACATTACTCGGTTATTCGGAAACACGACCAAGACTAAATAACCAACATTAATACGGCTTTTCGCACCAGGTATCCAAGGAATTCCATTGTTGAAATGTTTGCGTGGCAACACGTTTCTTTAAATGAATGTCATTTTTATGTAATTACGCAAAAACGCAACACTCAAAACAAATCGTACAGAGTAACTGATGCATATATAACCCCATCACCACCCTCCCCCCCCAATGTGAACCGTAATGTTTTTGTTTTATCCATAGTAGCCATACGTTGAATTTGGTTTTTGCCCTGTCGGTGTGAGCATCCAGTGACTTGTCAAGCTGAAACCCATAGTATATATAGCCTCTGAAACAAATAATCTACAAGCAAATGCACATAGTTCCGATCACAACAGTTATCAATACGAAACTGAATAGTAACTCACACACGAATATAGGAAAGAAAAAATGTTTCAGTAGATTTTCACTAATTTATCCAATTTGATAAGTCTCTAAGGTAGCAGTACACGATTGTCAGCAATTTTGCCAACCTGGGAGGGGGTACTGTACTTCAAATCAATGCTGAGCCATTATCTTTGGCATAGGTCCAATCAAGCATGTTTTAATTTCTACAGAAATTTTAGGTGTAATCATTTGTCTGTACTTTAGCTTCTTCGTACAATTTGTTATTGAGTTATGCCCTTTGGTTTGCACACACAAAGAGCTCAATTTTACCCATGTTTTTATTCAAATTGACCATTTTCAACCCAAAAACAGACCATGTTAGAGCGAATGTCAGTAAATAAGCTTCTTCCACCTGATGGAGCTATGTTAGAGCTGAGAAATATTTAAAATAGAAAAAAAGTTATCGTATCAATTTGAAAAAAATGTCTTGCGAGCCCAGATGACAGAATTCAGGGGAGAGAAATCGGGCTATTTTCCTGTAACCAATAACACAGAGTTGGCCTCCACTGAATACGAAAACCCTGTTGCGTATCCAAATTTTTCACTTTTTTGAGAACTTTCCCAGTTTTGTAAAATAATTAGACCTTCAAACCAGTAAATACACATTTAACACAGGCTACACTGGCTGTTATGGCCCCCAGATACTTATTTTTCTAGTTTTGCAGACCCCCTACAACCAGTGAAATCGCGTACTGCTACCAATGGCCTAGTAGTAAATTATACTGTTATAACATGTACTGCAACGCAAACATAAATAACAGTGTTCATAAACTATAACTACTCAGACCCAAGGCCAACATATATTAGGTATATATATTACTAAGAATGATTTTAAATCACTGATGAATATGAAATGTTTGGCTTTTTGCCTAATAGTACAATAACACACTTAACCTAAATGGTATATCTATAATTCATTGGGTAATTATGTGGGTAGGTGGGTTCAAAAAGAGAGCTAATCACGCTCGGAATCAAAATTTTAAGAATGATTTTGACAACAATTCTGAACACGGAAGTTAACCTAAACAAATAAAACCAATCAAATAGCTAGTACTGACGGAGATGTCACCCTTCACGACATCTCTTCATTGGATGAGACTGTATACATTAGACCAATGAAAAGACGCGAAACATTATTCTTTGAAACGGAAACAAAATGTCAACACGAATTCAAGCTTTTCGGGAAGATTAATCATTTTAAGATGGTATCATAAAAGTAACCAATCAACGACGAAAACAATAATTGGGCGGGTATAAAGAATTGGCGTTTCGTCGTTTCAATGTCGTATACTAGTATATGTGGTTCCTCCAGTCCGTCTTCGTTTCCGAGTACAGTTCTCTTATAGCTACCGTGCACAGACATCGAGCTCGACAACGGAGTTTGATCCTCTGCACGCGACAAACACGGTATTCATGACTCACCGACGAAACAAAGATATGGGATATTTCCATAACACAGTTCACAGATACATGTAGAATGAAACATCGATCATATACACATATATTAGTGGTATTCATGACTCACCGACGAACAAAATAATTGGGTCGTTACCAAATAAACAAAATGACGATACGACGATATTCGTCGTTTTAATGTCGTATGATATCTGATATGGTAAATGTAGTCCATCCTCTTTTCCTAGTACAGTTCTCTTATAAATACCGTCACTATCCAGCTCGATAACTGAGTTTGATCCGTTACATACGACAAACACTGAATCACCAACAAGACACAAACCATGAGGGTCCACAATATGCGGCTCCGTTATATTGGTAATATGAGAAAGGTTCGTCGACAGGATCACAATGGTGTTAGCACCAGCGTCTGATACGAAAATGTTACCTTCACGCGAGATCTCCAGAATACTTTGAATTTCATTGAACTTACAGGATGAAGTGTGTGTCACCTCTCCCGTCTCTGTAATTCGACACACCACATTTTTGATGCCACGGATAGATACGACAATGTCGTTGTGTGTGCAGAAAATGTGGCGAGGCTCGTCCACGGTGGTTATTTGACGAACGAGGGAGAGGTCGGACAGTCTGTATACCCGTATGTCACGCTCTTCGACAGCAGTCACATACACCTGGTCGTCTCTAACATACATATCGTAAATTGAGGTATCCATTTTTTTAGTGATTGATACCAGTCCTTTCTCATCTACAATAGACATTTGGTCTCCGTATGTCAAAGACACCACTATACGAAGCTCAACCGGCGTGTGGGCAAATCGAACAACGTGATATGGGCCGGGATGAGAGAACCTGGAATGCTCCCTGAATGTGCGTGTGGTGCCTCTTTCATCAGGTATATCTTGAGTAGCAGCAAGTCCCTCGGCTGACCCCTCAGTCGCGCAATCCGACCTGGAATGCTCCCTGGATGTGCGCGAGGTGATGTCTTCATATGACTGGAATGACATATTTGATAAGTTGAGCAATAAAATGTAACTACTGCATACAAACTTTTTGACTCGTCGAATTTAGCCTTAAAAGATGGTTTATCTCTTCCCGTATCGTTTTATATAGATTGCGGGATATACAATAATAATTATGAGTCGAGGACACCCAGTAAGGTTTATATAGATTCCGGGATATGCAATAATAAATATGAATCGAGGACACCCAGAAAGGTTAAAATAGATTCCGGGATATAGAATAATAAATATGAGTCGAGGACACACAGAAAGGTTTATTTATATTCCGGGGTATACAATAATAAATATGAATCGAGGACAACCAGAACGGTTTATATAGATTACGCGGTATACAGTAATATATATGAATCGAGAACACGCAGAGAGGTTTATATATAATGCGGGATATACAATAATAAATATGAGTCGATGACACCCAGCAAGGTTTATATAGATTGCGGGGTATGCGATAATAAATATGAATCGAGGACACCCAGAAAGGTGTAGATATATTCCGGGGTATACAATAATAAATATGAATCAAGGACACAGTAAAGTTTGTATATATTCCGGGGTATAGAATAATCGATATGAATCGAGGACATGTGTCTGGAAATGTTCACGCGGGACAGTTCTGTTGACTATTTTAGAACATAAATCAGTGCGAAAACGTTCATAGCGTACCACAAGCGTACCAAGAAGGACTACTCTATCTAACGTTCATAGCGTACCACAAGCGTACCAAGAAGGACACATATATTGATAGCAGCCTCAACCACGACAGATTACATTTAATCTATATAGTCCATGGGCTGGTCGGATAATCCGCCTGCATGGGCTGGTAGAATCCTCCGTCCCCCATAACATAACTTCTTTGGTATTTTCATGTACCCTAATGTGCATTGTTCAGGAAAAATTATGTTAGAACCAAATGTTTTGGGTCATGTTTATAGTGTACCTACTGAGTCAAAGTTTAGCCTTACACAGTTATCATTTTCCCCCGATTATGATGGGGTGGGGTAAAGGTAATCCCATATAAGTGATATCCTTGTGATTGGTGATGTGTCATTTTGTAGGTATTTGGTTGTATGATTGTGACATTGATGACGTCACCAGAGGTCAAAAGTCACGAAAATGCGATGAAAACACAAATATAATAGTCTGGGAGCTGATATGGTAGCCCTCCACCACCACACCCAATCACAGGACTTCACTTCACCCCACTCATTTTTTTTATGTCCCTCAACTTTTAAGCAATGCTAACACGAAAAAGAGTGGCCGCGTAGACACGATTCAAGATGGTGTCCAACATGGCCGCCGTTTTTAAAGCGATGCAATATAACTCAGTTTTATGCAACTTGTTTTATCGTTGTGAAGTTAAGACATAGTGATATCATTTATGGCAAAATTGGAAAGTCCCTGTCCAAGATGGCCCCCACAATGATTACAGGGAGTGGAAAATATGACTATTTTTCACTAATATCTTCTAGAATAGTTTTGCTGTTTGGAACTGGTTGAGAATTGAGACCTAATTTTGTATTTTCCATTATAATGTATCATTGCAGCATTCCTAACCCCTTCCGATCCCTCAAAATTGGATTTCACACAAAGCGGTATAAAATTTCACCAAAAACACCATTGGGATTCTAGTCATATTTCAATAAGAAATTGGCAGAACGGAGAATTGTAAGTGAGGAATACCAAAACTTAAAATGACAACCAAAATGGCGGCCAAATTATGGAAAATGGAAGATATTGCCGCAGCTTGCCCTGCAATCGCTTACAAGTTGTGGTTGATGAATACAATCGAATATGCCTTCTATACATTGAATACTAACATGTCTGATGCATCTTGGTCAATTGTTACTATTGTAACCACTGACATTACCATAAATATTGGATTTTTCTCTCACAAAGTCGACATCAACATTGGCAGAATATAACTTTTCAGGTTTAGACCATTTTGTCAAGTAAAATGGGCCTATCTTTGGTATGGAAGGTGTTTGTAGTTATGATCTGTATTAAATGTTTCACTTCGAGGTGATTCAGGCAAAACTAACCAAGATGGCTTGCACAATGTAACCAATTTCGCAAAAAGTTGAGATTTCACACATATCCCGAACATTATTCTCTGCTGTTACAAAAATATAGCAATTTGTGACTCACTTGGTTATTAACATGTTACTTAATCAACTGACAACTAAATGATCTATCTGGTTATCTCAGTACCGTATTAGGCATAAGAAATTAATTTTAAAGGATGTGGTATGGAATTTTGCCGATAACTACTTTTGGGATTCTAGCTATGTTTTGAAAGGAAATGGGCAGAACTGTTAAACGTAACTGAGAGGAACAATGATATGTGGATTCTATGGCCCATCAACATCAAAACAACTATTGTCAGTTTAACATTTCATCCATTGTGCATGAACTCTATCTGACACAAACGTTCTAATATATATTTGAGTTATTGTGGAAAGCGACAGCCACCCAAGGTACACATGTACAACCCATCCATGGTCATAATGTCACTCCATATATACTTAAACACCACACAAATGACCACATATAGCCACTCAATGTACACACATATGCCTCACCCATGACCATACACCCACACCTGCGTACACCCGTACACCCCACACATGGCCATACATCCACGAGTCACCATGCAGGTACACCAGGTATACTCCTATACCTAACCCATGATCACATGGTCACTCCCTGTATACCTGGACACCACATTCATGATTGTACCAGTCACTCATTGAATACATATTCACCTCATCATGGTCATATGGTCACTCCCTGTATAAATATTCAGCAAACCATTGCCATATAGCACTGAAGATATACACATAAACCCCAGTCACCCCACCAATGACGATAGAGTCATTCCAGATTTACATACATACCTCACCAATGGCCATACATTCCTACCAGATATACCAAGTTCCCGCACACACGACCACTCATACCTTCCAGGCGACTTGCATATACACCTCACGTATGAAATGCAGCCACTCGCTCTATACTCAGACACCCCATCCGTGATCATACAGCTACTCTCTGTATACTTATACACCAACCAATGACAATACATCCACGACATATCTTCGTATACATCCCATCCATTACCATAATGACACCCCTGTATACCCCGCCAATGGCCATTCATCTATGCTCCTTGTGTTCATATGCACTTCAATCATGACATGCAGTCATTAGATGTATACTTATACATATTACATTTAACAATACACCCACTCCCTATTTATCTATACATCGACCATAATGTTACAGCCAACACATGTATACATATACACCACCTGTAACAATACAGCCACCCAATATACACATGTACATCCCACCAATGACCATACAGTCACTCCATATAAACATAAACAAGATACATACCATGGATATAGAAAAAACATATATGACATCATTCACCTTCTCCCAATGTATAAACAACAACGCGAGCCTGTTGCGCTCTGGTGATTACTGTCAATATACTTTCCATGAGGCAGGATATAAATGATGTCTGTAAAACATATGAACACCACACCAAAAGGTTGATACGTAGTAATTAATTATATATACTTTAGTCAACTAATAGAAACTTACCATTGTATCGCCTTGCTGATTTTGATTGGGCTGACAAGTGGATTGTCCTAGAAAAATATATAATTGAGTAATACTATTATCACAACTAATAAGATTAAAGTTTGACTCTTATATGTAGCTTTATGTCAATATACACCAGGGCTGCAATTATTAGCTATTTTCTGAATTGATTAATCGTGCCAATTAGTGAATTAATATTGTTTATTTAGACATTAGTTTCATTCTATGAGGGTACCTTTATATTTGTTTGACATTATATGTTATCCAATACTCGCCAGAAATAGTAGTAGTAATAGAGACAATAATAATTAAATTTATTCTAAACAACGGGAGCTTCAACATATGCTGATTGTGATGGGACTGATAAGTGGATTGTCCTAGAAAAATAAATAATTGAGTAATAATATTATCACAACTAATGAGATTAAAGTTTGACACATATATGTTGCTGTATGTCAATAAAGCATCGAAATGCAATAGGGCTGCAATTATTAGCTATTTTCTTAATTGATTAATCGTGCCAATTGGTCATTTAATATTATTTATTTAGAAACTAGATTTATTTTATGACGGTACCTTGATATTTGTTTGACATATTTGACATTATATGTTATCCAATACTCGCCAGAAATAGTAGTAGTAATAGATACAATAATAATCAGCTTTATTCTAAACAAATGAACCATGTAAACCGCCGTGTGATAGCTATATCTTGTTGTTAAAGTTGACTAATTTTTAGCTTTTCAAATGCTTCTATTGCGGAATAAAATAACATACGGCATGTTCACGTGAAACTGCAAGAAAATATCATATACAAATGTGTTCCGAAAATGTATTGCATCAAAGATTACACTCAAGAGAACGCGGCGGTCTATATGGCGTTGGTTGAGCTCAATCAGGACATTATTTTTGGTGCTAGTTAAAGTGAATTGCTTCGGGCAAACAACCTATAGTCCATATTGGCAATTCATAGCATTATGGAATTTCAAACAGAATACTGTTTACTTGTTTTACCGATGTTTGGGTGGGGCTGAAACACACCACCATGTCTCCACTTTTCTGCACTCATGTAATGATATCTTCCAACCGAGAGCCAGTAGAAAGTGTTTACGTTATTTGGAAATAGGTACACGCCTATGTTATTTAATATTACATAATTATGCATTTATGGGGTGGCAAAAGTGATTATGGTTTTTCGGCAAATCGAATGATATCACCCCGATTCAATGGATACACCACATAAAGTTTTCTAGAGTTGTGGATTTGTTTTGGTTCGTTGGGATGTGGTGTTTATCACGTTACCAAACCGACAGGGGTGTGGCGATATGGGACCCCCACCCCCGCCTACGATGGTCAAATTTCTCACCAGTTTGGAATTCCATACTCGACACAATATTAATTGGCATTTTCACACCAACAATAGGTTGAAATTGTTCTGGTATATTACTAATGTAATATCTTATGATGTTTCATGATGCCTATTCCATTGTACTAATGTAATATGTTATGCTGTTTTATGTTTGCCTATAGCATAGTACCAATGTAATATATTTTGGTGTTTTATGATGTCTATTACAGTATACTAATGTAATATGTTATGTTTTATTATGCCTATTAGTGTTTACTAATGTAATATGTTATGATGTGTTATGATTGCCTATTACAGTGTACTAATGTAATATTTTATAATGTGTTATGGTGCCTACTACAGTGTACTAATGTACTATTTTATTATGTTTTATGATGCCTACTACCATGTACTAATGTAATATTTTATTATGTTTTATGATACCTATTACAGTGTACTAATGTGATATGTTATGATGTTTGTGATTGCCTATTACAGTGTACCAATGTGATATGTTATGATGTTTTGTGATGCATATTACAGTGTACTAATGTGATATTTTATAACGTTTTATGATTGCCTATAACAGTGTACTAACAATGTGTGGCTATATTTTTTTCAAAATCAAAATTGCACAAGTGGCTAAACAAATGGCTACAAAGAATTTCGGGCCAAGGCAAATAATGCATATTACTGTGTACTAATCTAATATGTTATGACGTTTTATGATTGCATATTACAGTGTTCTAATGTAACATTTTATGGCGTTTTATGATGCCTACTACATTGTACTATGTAATATTTGATTTTGTTTTATGATGCTTATTACAGTGTACTAATGTAATATTTTATGATATTTTAGATGTTTCTGATTGCCTATTACAGCGTACTAATGTAATATTTGATTTTGTTTTATGATGCCTATTACAGCATACTAATGTAATATTTTATTTTGTTTCATGATTGCCTATTACAGTGTACTAATGTAATATTTGATTTTGTTTTATGATTGCCTATTACGGTATACTAATGTAATATTATATTATGTTTATGATGCCTATTACAGTGTACTCATGTAATATTTGATTATATTTCATGATGCCTATTACAGTGTACTCATGTAATATTTGATAATGTTTTAAGATGCCTATTACAGTGTTTACAGTGTACTAGTGTAATAACTGATTATATTTTATGATGCCTGTTACAGTGTACTAATGTAATATTTGATAACGTCTTAAGATGCCTATTACATTGTTTACAGTGTACTAATGTAATATCTGATTATGTTTATGATTCCTATTACAATGTACTGATGTAATATTTGATTATGTTTTATGATACCTATTATATTGTACTAATGTAATATTAGATTACATTTCACGATACCTATTACAGTATAATATGTAATGACGTTTAATGATGCCTATTACAATGTACTAATGTAATATTTGATGATGTTTTATGATTGCCTATCACAGTGTACTAATGTAATATTTGATGACGTTGTATGACTGCTTATCACAGTGTACTAATGTAATATTTTATGATGTTTTATAATTGTCTATTGAAGTGTACTAATGTAATATGTTACGATAATTTATGACTGACTATTACAGTGTACTAATGTGATATTTAATGCCACTTTATGACCGCCAATTACATTGTACTAATGTAACATTTTATGACGTTTTATGACTGCCTATTACAGTGTACAAATCTAATATGTTATGACGTTCTATGATTGTCTATTATATTGTACTGATGTATTCTTTTATGATGCCTATTACAGTGTATTAATGTACTATTTGATGACTTTATATGGTGCCTATTACAGAGTACTGGTTTAATATTTGATTATGTTTTATGATGCATATTACAGTGCACTAACGCAATATTTTATGACGTTTTATGATTGCCTATTACAGTTTACTAATGTACTATTTTATGACGTTTTATGGTACCTATTACAGTGTACTGATGTAATGTTTGATTATGTTTTATGATTCATATTACAGTGTACTAATTTAATATATGATTATGTTGTATGATGCCTATTACGGTGTACTGATGTAATATTTTATGATGTTTTATGATGCCTATTACAGTTTACTAATGTACTATTTTATGACGTTTTATGGTACCTATTACAGTGTTCTGATGTAATGTTTGATTATGTTTTATGATGCCTACTATTTTGTACTAATGTAATATTTGATTGTTTTATGATGCCTATTACAATGTACTAATGTAATATGTTATTATATTTTATTATGCCTACTATAGTGTACTAATGTAATATTTGATTACGTTTTATGATTCATATTACAGTGTACTAATTTAATATATGATTATGTTTTTGATGCCTATTACGGTGTACTAATGTAATATTTTATGTTTTATGATGCCTACTACAGTGTACTGACGTAATATGTGATTATTTTCAATGATGCCTATTACAGTGCACTAATGTAACATTTTATGATGTTTCATGATGCCTATTACAGTGCACTAATGTAACATTTTATGATGTTTTATGATTGCCTATTACAGTGTACTAATGTAATATTTTATGATGCTTTATGATTGCCTGTTACAGTGCACTAATGTAATATTAATTATATTTGATGATGCCTATTACAGTGTGCTGATGTAATATGTTCTGATATTTTTGACAATGTCCCTCATAATGCCTCAGGCCAAAATGGAGAGAAAACTCGACTAATATCTCTTGAGATGACACTATAGCAGCGCAATCTTCTTAGAGTTTGACTGATTCAGTTTAAATGTACTTGCATAATTAAACTTATAAAGTCATAAATAAAAATACCTTTGTTTCCGGTAACCCTCCCTCCCGTTCGCCAGATGCCCCCCCGTAAACTTTTAATTTGCAAAATAATTTTTGTTCCAAAGTTCCCAATTTACACTCTGAAAATTATGAAACTCATTCTCCCAACTTGACTTTATTCTTCCAATTTCTTATTAGTTTAAGTTGCTGTTTTCAATTCAATTAGTCATTAGCCTAATAAAATTGCACTGACAAAACACACCAAACCGGGGATAGTGGGCTAACAAACACATCCAAAAGCACGGTTGCTCTAAAATAGGCAACTTTAACCCAAAGTCTTTTAGACTGATGGGTATGGAATATGTTTATTAACTCAATTTTACATGTTTGGGGGTGTTGATTAATAAAAATTAAATGGCTTCGGTCATATATGACAGTTGATTGTTTCATACAAATACTCAACAATCTGTTGTTGAAGTTTCTGATATTTAGGCACTGAAGCATGTAACCCCAGTATGAAAATTGGATGAAACATTGATGATTTGTGGGAAGGTACAGGGACGTGGGATTTTTTTTAGCAGGTCAATATTGTTCGCATACAGGAAACAACTCACGCTTTAACGCAACATGTTATTATGGAATAACTACTTAATTCAACATGCATGTACTAAATTATACCAAGAATAAATAATATATAATAATCCTGACTATAATTTGTAAATATTAATTTCAACTACTAGAATAAAGTCTATATCAGTTTTATAGAGGTATTGACTTAGTATGTTTGTGTTCAGTGTGGGGAAGGTAGTGGTGTGGTGAAAGCTTCTCTAAGACAAAAGATTCAAGACAGCCACTCCTATATGCGAGATTTGTACAAAGAGAAGTCTCACTCCTGTTATTGCCAGGCCATATGATAATTAAAAACTTAAACACAGGAATATAAAATAAAGTGCCTTGCAAGTTCATGGCAATATTATATCTAGATAGGCTATATACATTATTACATAGTATATCTGTATCTAAAATACATTAATATATCGCCCGCGATTGAGTCAGACACGGGGATTTGTCGCCCGCTCGAGACCTGGAATGTCACCCGAGGGCGACATTCCAGGTCGAGAGCGGCGACAAATACCCGTGTCTCACGAAAACAAGGGTGATAACTGTTTTGTTTTCTGACAAAGGAGTACACACGAACCTCCTTAATAGCAGGCCTAAGTGCGTGCGTATAATCTTTAAGCCAGTTCGAAGAGTTAATTTTATGTTGGAATCCTCGCTTTTCAGAAAATAAAACATTCCCATTCTGGATCAATTAACACACCCATCATTTGCGCAGCTATTCTCCGGTCAGTTTGCTGGTCGCATTGTAGGCATCGGAAAGAGGAGTAAAGCAATTTCGAAGTTGAGTAGCCATTGCAGCGAAATATTAGGTTTCGTTCAAATGAGCGTAAAGACGCAGGCGCACGTGTTAATTTCCAGAACGCTAAAATGTGAAACTAACACGTTGTAGTTGTGCAAAAAGAAATTGACATATGTTACAGATTGTTACGCAACATAAGTGTATTCTTCTGAAGCCTGAGGAATGTATTGCCGAAAAGAAATAGTCAATTGATAAACAGTAAAGGGTGGCTATTTGATATGTAGAGCTTATACATAAACGTATTGGTAACGTATGCACATCGTATGTGCAATTGTCTACAGCACACACCAACTGCATAATAAGGTTATCTATTTGTCCCACGGTATTTATTATTGATATAAAACGGTCCAATAGGAACATTACACCTTATAACGGATTTGTGTCCGTGATAACACCATTTATTCATAGCTTGCTTTAATTGCAAATAAAAAAACACATAATTATGCGAATTAACAAACACCACAGTTCCCGGTTGTTATGAAACAGTGGGGTTTATAAAAACAGTGTTTTCGGAAATTATTAGAGAGCTGTGAGAGAATCTCTGCGCGTTGAGTTCTTCGTAGTTCTCTGTTTACTGGTAACAGATGAGCGGTCAATACCTGAGAAAATGTTACCCTCGACAGGGGGGGGGGGGTCGGAAAAAAATTCCAGGCAAGTATGATCATTTTAATTTTTTCCGGCCTCGGGGGACCCACCCACCCAATTTCTTCCGTTTCCGGCCTTTTTTTCCAGGCAATTTTGGACACCCACCCTTTTTTTCCGTTTCAGGAATTTTTTTCCGGTCAGTTTTGGACACCCACCCCCCTAAATTTGAGAAAATTATCAACTGAGCAACCAAATAGCTGATTATCCTGCATTATCATAATTTATTGCGCGATATTTGAATAGAACAGTGCATAATGAGATAACAATACTATTTGAATTTATCATATAAGTGTCATTAATCAAGAAATGTATCAACATAATCACATTTCTAGGGATATATAGGCAGAGTGCCAAAGTTTTTATTAACATTCATTTTCATAATATATAGTCACATGATCTAGTCACATAATCACACTTGAGTATTCTACAGAATACATGGTACCGGTACAACAAATTTCAGATTATTTGATATTTTTATATTTGCTATGTGATATACAGTAATGCCCTAATTAATTGACTCCATAATCACAGCAAAATAATGGGTAATTTTTCAGGATTTAGTTGGAAATATGGCTTGTTGTCATTCATCGGAAAGCTCTCCCCTGAAAAATTACCCATTATTCTGCTGTGGTTATGGAGTCATTTAATTAGGGCATTACTGTATTGCTGGAACCAAATTGTTTATCAAAACATGTGGAAATACAACTGTTCATCCCAGTTTGAAGAATAATGCTAATACCAAACACAACCATGATATACCCGCGTGACTCTTCTTGGTGCATCTCAGAAACCAGAACTGAGGAAACATGTTATAGCGTGTAATGGCAGGCTGGTAGCCACTGCCTGAAGTAATAGGCTTCGTAATAATTGGGAATAATATGGATGGATAGCCCAATCTCACTTCCTTTTTTGCTCACGATATCAGTGACGATAAAATCTTTGTTACTGTGATCAACATTACAAGCTGATCCACATTAACTTGGAAAACAATTTGAAATTGTTCAAGCTGGCCCGGCTGGCTTTCAATTTATTTGTTAAGATTTTATGTTTTATGTTGTCAAAAGTCTATTTTATTCCATTATTTATTATATCTTTATTTCCATGTCAATATGGTCAAATGTGCTTTCATTTTATTGCTTATTTTCAGCTGAGTTCTGCATAGTTATTCTTATTTTGTTGTATCAGTAGATGGAATCCTGATTAAATTTAATTTTCCAATAGCGCAGTTTCTAGTTCTATCAAGTTGAATTTGGGTTATTGTTGGCCATTGTGCAACTGATCCAACTTCTGATAACCTCTATATATAGTATAGCATTACTATCAACTATATATGACCTGTTTCTGTTCAAAACACATCAAAATAAGACTCAATAGCAGGAATGGAAAAATATTTTGGCATATGGAAAAAACTGCTTTTTGGACCCGAGATACACCCACCCACCCCATCATACGTGCCTGGAAATTTTTTCCGAACCCCCCTGCCCTCGATGGTAATAAGTAATTTACGACCCGCCATGTAACGCACTCTCAGCCAATCAGAAGAGAGGGTGAAGGATAACAAGGTGTGTTATTACCTTGTGGGAACTAAACAAAGAAAAAAGAAAAAGAGGTTTACCCCCTCCCTACCCTAATGTTTTGCCCTACGATACAATTTTATTTGGCCTAACATAATATCATAATTAGAAGTCCACGCAGTTAATTTCCCATTTCTCATGCCCACGCGCATTGTACAGAAACCCCGCGGGTGCAATCTTTGTATTTGCGATTTATGTCGGAAAAGTTTATAATCGGTACGGAATAATTGTGTTACGTTTATACAAATTTCCTCCGAACTGACATCGAACATTACCTTTTCTGGATTAAAATTTCCTATTAAAATCTTTGCATGGCCTAACTACCAAGCTCAGTTCTGATCCCATATAGGTAATGTGTGTGACGTCACGGATACTTCACTGTGTCATTTAGAATTTCAAGCCATACACTTTTCTATCGGAATTTCGGAAAGAAGACACCATTACATACGGAATATTGGACATTTTTTATCAGAGTCGTATCATATAAAGAAAAGTCATATCCGCTGGTCATTTTGCACGGGGTTCTAGACGTTAAATGCCAAAGATATCTGGACTCTCGGTGTTTCACATTATAATTAATGGAATTTGACTGATTCTCACCATGTAGTATTATTGTTATCAGTTTACTCATAACACACAGCCAAACTATCTGTCGATTATCACAGTAAAATCGTTGCATTCAAGTTGTTAACACACGTCTCGTAATATTATGAGTAATTACCTGATCATTTGGAAATTCATTTATTTAAATCCCCATATGCTATACATGTTTTCATATTACCTGATGTTGAGACAATTGCGGGACTCCCAGTTTCCATTGTCGAAGCTTCAGCAACAGAACCAACAGTTTCTTGAACAGGATCCGATGGAGCTGTAGCTCGTAGCGTATTCTCTTCTTTAATAATGACATCAGCAGCATCTCCACAATCAGAGACTCTAAGCTCTTCGAGGAACGTGGCATAATCATCCTGTCCTCTCCGATCCATGTCGTCTAAAAGCTGTCTTATCTTGACCGAGTTCGTCGATTGAGCCTAGCGTAATACAGAATATAAAGAGATAGTTTTGTTTTGTTTGATCGGTGATCAATCTCCCATTCACTTTCCCTTTTTAATCAATCGTAATCGCAGAGGTCTCAGACATCACCGGAGATTGTTGGACACTGAGAACCAAGCCTGGTTATATATATATATATATATGTGTGTGTGTCTGAAATTTGCAAACTGAGGACAGCAGAGTGTGACTTTAGTGACGATATCCGTTACGGCGGGCTAGCATAATTAAATACCCGCTCTGGGAACCTCATTATGCTTAGGCCTCAACTGCTATGGGATAACTAGGATCAGACTGAAGTTTGACAGATGACGTTGGAGATGTTCACCAATTATTCACATCGATTACAGTGGGGTGGGGGGTGGGGGGGGGGGGGGTGGGGGGTCGGAAATCTTTTTCAGGCACATAAGCTGATTTTTTACTTTCGACCCGTGTTGGGACCCACCCATCACCGTGTCCAAATTTGTATCCGTTTTCGGTAGTTTTTTCGGACCATTTTTGGACACCCACCCCTTTTAACACTAAAACAGAGATATATGAATTTCTGTGCATACTGTTTGTCATGGAGGTTAACATTGACATGTAAATATGATTGAGTCATTTTGGGGTCATTCGGTCAAAAAACATAGCTGCCAGCGGCCATCTTGGATTTCACAATTTGCAACAAAATACAACACGATAACTGCCTGCGGTCAGTTTAGCAGTTTGAATTACATTATTTCGCTTATTCTAAGGTGTTTTAAGCCAAACTCATTGCAAAAACAGTCAAAAAACTTGCAAGAAAAACATTTTTGAGTTGCGGAAAAAATTGTTTGTTGGTCGCACCCACCCACCCCGGCATACGTGCCCGGAAATTCCTCCTGTTGATTATGCATTTTATCTTCTGCAGTTTAGGGGGTATATAAACTGAACAGAAGGGAAAAAAGTAACAGATAACAATGATAATTTGATACTGTATATATTTCCCAGATATGTGACAGAAGCATAAAGGGGTTCACAAAGGGTGCATTGTGTCATCACTAAATTTACCCTCTGGGGACCTCATAGTGAAAAATTCATGTCAGACACACTGTGTCCAGGCTTGATAAGAACAACTCATTGACTGGTTATTAGTCATGTTTACCTTTAGACTGGTTATTCGTTACGTTTACCTTTAGACTGGTTATTCGTTACGTTTACCTTTTGACTGGTTATTCGTCACGTTTACCTTTAGACTGGTTAGTCGTCATGTTTACCTTTAGACTGGTTATTAGTCACGTTTACCTTTAGACTGGTTAGTCGTCATGTTTACCTTTAGACTGGTTATTAGTCACGTTTACCTTTAGACTAGTTAGTCGTCATGTTTACCTTTAGACTGGTTAGTCGTCATGTTTACCTTTAGATTGGTTATTCGTCATGTTTACCTTTAGACTGGTTATTCGTTACGTTTACCTTTAGACTGGTTAGTCGTCATGTTTACCTTTAGACTGGTTAGTCGTCACGTTTACCTTTAGACTGGTTAGTCGTCACGTTTACCTTTAGACTGGTTATTCGTCACGTTTACCTTTAGACTGGTTAGTCGTCATGTTTACCTTTAGACTGGTTAGTCGTCATGTTTACCTTTAGACTGGTTATTCGTTACGTTTACCTTTAGACTGGTTATTCGTCACGTTTACCTTTAGACTGGTTATTCGTCACGTTTACCTTTAGACTGGTTAGTCGTCACGTTTACCTTTAGACTGGTTAGTCGTCACGTTTACCTTTAGACTGGTTATTCGTCACGTTTACCTTTAGACTGGTTAGTCGTCATGTTTACCTTTAGACTGGTTAGTCGTCACGTTTACCTTTAGACTGGTTATTCGTCACGTTTACCTTTAGACTGGTTAGTCGTCATGTGTACCTTTAGACTGGTTATTCGTTACGTTTACCTTTAGACTGGTTATTCGTCACGTTTACCTTTAGACTGGTTAGTCGTCATGTTTACCTTTAGATTGGTTATTCGCCACGTTTACCTTTAGACTGGTTATTCGTTACGTTTACCTTTAGATTGGTTATTCGCCACGTTTACCTTTAGACTGGTTATTCGTCATGTTTACCTTTAGACTGGTTATTCGCCACGTTTACCTTTAGACTGGTTATTCGTCATGTTTACCTTTAGACTGGTTATTCGTTACGTTTACCTTTAGACTGGTTATTCGTCACGTTTACCTTTAGACTGGTTATTCGTCATGTTTACCTTTAGACTGGTTATTCGTCACGTTTACCTTTAGACTGGTTATTCGTCATGTTTACCTTTAGACTGGTTATTCGCCACGTTTACCTTTAGACTGGTTATTCGCCACGTTTACCTTTAGACTGGTTAGTCGTTACGTTTACCTCTAGACTGGTTATTCGTCACGTGTACCTTTAGACTGGTTATTCGTCACGTTTACCTTTAGACTGGTTATTCGTCATGTTTACCTTTAGACTGGTTAGTCGTTACGTTTACCTCTAGACTGGTTATTCGTCACGTGTACCTTTAGACTGGTTATTCGTCACGTTTACCTCTAGACTGGTTATTCGTCATGTTTACCTTTAGACTGGTTATTCGTCACGTTTACCTTTAGACTGGTTATTCGTCACGTTTACCTTTAGACTGGTTATTCGTCACGTTTACCTTTAGACTGGTTAGTCGTTACGTTTACCTTTAGACTGGTTATTCGTTACGTTTACCTTTAGACTGGTTATTAGTCACGTTTACCTTTAGACTGGTTATTCGCCACGTTTACCTTTAGACTGGTTATTCGTCACGTTTACCTTTAGACTGGTTAGTCGTCATGTTTACCTTTAGACTGGTTATTCGTCACGTTTACCTTTAGACTGGTTATTAGTCACGTTTACCTTTAGACTGGTTATTCGCCACGTTTACCTTTAGACTGGTTATTCGTCACGTTTACCTTTAGACTGGTTATTAGTCACGTTTACCTTTAGACTGGTTAGTCGTCATGTTTACCTTTAGACTGGTTATTCGTCACGTGTACCTTTAGTAGTGTGCCAAGGTGAATATGTTATTTGACAATGTGCCAAGGTAAATCCGTTATTGGGCTAACTTGTATTACGAAGGGATGAAATAAGACATATGCCGATGTCATAATTTAAAGACATTTTATGGACCGAATTATTGGGCATAAGAATTACGGGTTAGCGGTTACGGCAATGGGTCCAATAACAGAGACACATGATCTGAATGGGAATTCTAGAAATGAAAATATGAAAGATTAATGTCAAGTATGTAAGAATTAACGAGAATGATAAATTCAGTTAAACTCACCTCAATGATCTCTGGTGAAGCTTCAGCTACAGGACCAACAGTTGCCATAGCAGTTTCTTTAACAGGAGCCGACGAAGTTGTGATTCCAGACGGAGATGTTATTTCTCGTAGTTTATTCTCTTCGTCAATAATGGCATCAGCAGCATATTCATAACTAGAGTCTCTAAACACTAAGAGGAAAGTGGCATAAGCAAGTTATCACAACGTATTCCAAGCGATTGGTGTATTATTTGAAGCGATGATGACATTAATGAGGAAAAGTGAAAACTGAAATTGAGATATTCAGGAAAGTGTGTAGGATCAAAAAGGAGATGGACGATATAGACAATTATGTTCAGTTTGCGATAATAAATAAACAACTCTTTCCGATATTTAGTAATTAAGCGAAAATTCTGTATTGTGTGCCAGTGGCAATAGTAGATTGCAAACGAGTGTTTTCTTATTAAATCTTATTAAAACCAAATAGACTGTCTGCGGCATATTTGATCATTCTCATGAAATCAGTTGGGCCTCCAGTTTATCAGTTTCGTTTCGAACTTGCGTTCCGAAAGTGGAGAGATTTGAAATCACGTAGGACTTTCAACAATGTTTGAATTTTGAACATTATTGTTAATTGTTTTATGTTGTCTATTATTATGACGTATAAGTGCTGGCAACTTTCAGTAAATAAATGTTTATAACGTATTACATCTAGTGCTAATTTCTCCCACAATGTGTGGCTATACTTTTTCAACAAATGGCTACAAAGAATTTCGGGCCAAGGCGAATAATGCCTATTACAGTGTACTAATCTAATATGTTATGACGTTTTATGATTGCATATTACAGTGTTCTAATGTAACATGTTATGGCGTTTTATGATGTTTACTACATTGTACTATGTAATATTTGATTATGTTTTATGATGCCTATTACAAATGTAATATGTTATGATGTTTTAGATGTTTTTGATATTGCCTATTACAGCATACTAATGTAATAATTGATTTTGTTTAATGATTGCCCATTACAGTGTACCAATGTAATATGTTATGATGCCTATTACAGTGTACTAATGTAATATTTCATGTTGTTTTAGATGTTTTTGACTGCCTATTACAGCGTACTAATGTAATATTTCATGATGTTTCATGACTGCCTATTAGAGTGTACTAATGTAATATTTGATAATGTCTTAAGATGCATATTACAGTGTTTACAGTGTACTAATGTAATATATGATTATATTTTATGATGCCAATTACAGTGTACTACTGTAATATCTGATTATGTTTTATGATGCCTATTACAATGTACTGATGCAATATTTGATTGTTTTATGATATCTATTATATTGTACTAATGTAATATATGATTACATTTCCCGATGCCTATGCAGTGTAAAATGTAATATGTGATGACGTTTAATAATGCCTATTACAGTGTACTAATGTAATATTTGATGATGTTTTATGATTGCCTATCACAGTGTACTAATGTAATATGTTATGACGTTTTGTGATTGCCTATTACAGTGCACTAATGTAACATTTTATGTTTTATGATTGCCTATTACAGTGTACTGATGTAACATTTTATGATGTTTCATGATTGTCTATTACAATGATTTTTTATGATGGTCTATGTACTGATGTATTTTTTATGATGCCTATTACAGTGTATTAATGTACTATTTGATGACGTTATATTGTGCCTATTACAGAGTACTGGTGTAATATTTGATTATGTTTTATGATGCATATTACAGTGTACTAACGCAATAGTTTATGATGTTTTATGAGTGCCTATTACAGTGTACTGATGTAATATTTTACGATGTTTTATGATGCCTATTACAGTTTACTAATGTAATATTTGATTGCGTGTTATGGTAGCAATTACAGTGTACTGATGTAATATTTGGTTATGTTTTATGATGCCTACTATTTTGTACTAATGTAATATTTTATTATGTTTTATGATGCCTATTACAATGTACTATTGTAATATGTTATTATATTTTATGATGCCTATTACAGTGTACTAATGTAATATTTGATTATGTTTTGTGTTGCCTACTACGGTGTACTAATGTAATATTTGATTATGTTTTTGATGCCTATTACAATGTACTGTGCAATATTTGATTATGTTTTATGATTCCTATTACAGTGTACTAATTTAATATATGATTATGTTGTATGATGCCTATTACGGTGTACTAATGTAAATTCATTTATTTTAATCCCAATATGCTCTACACGTTTTCATATTACCTGATGTTGAGACAATTGCAGGACTCCTAGTTTCCATTGCTGAAGCAACAGTTTCTTGAACATGAGCCGATGGAGGTGTAGCTCGTAGCGTATTCTCTTCTTTAATATTGACATCTGCAGCATGTCCACAATCAGAGACTCTAAGCACTTCGAGGAACATGGCATAAGCATCCGGTCCTCTCCGAGCCAAGTCTTCTAAAATCTGTCTTATCTTGTCCGAGTTCGTTGATTGAGCCTAGCGTAATACAGAATATAAAGATATAGTTTTGTTTTGTTTGATTGGTGAACAATCTCCCATTCGCTTGCCCATTTTAATCCATCGTAATCGCAGAGGTCTCAGAAATCACCGGAGTTTGTTGGACACTGAGAACCAAGTCTGGTTATATATATATACTAGCAGGGTTACCCGGCGTTGCCCAGGTTAATGTATGCTGTGGATATTTGTTGGGAATAGAGAATGCTCTTGCTTAAAGTGTTATACGTATTCTCATAAATTGCATATTCAAATAGCATCACAAAACATGATTATACAGTCATGGAATATAAGTAGTGGCTCACCTTGACAATTGTCATTCTGTTTATCGCGTTTAATCCGTTCCACCAACAATGAAGTATTTATTTATTTACAACTGCGTATACATTATACGTTATAAGATGATACATGAATATTATAAACACATTAGTTCGATAAAATATGATAATTGGGTTTTACATATTGAGATGTATCAATCAATCTAGTGGGTTGGACTAAGATCTCGAGGACACCTGGCTATCATATCTCAATGAAGGTACAGATGTTTCAAAGAAATTTTCAGGTGCTCCTCTGTTCATGGTGCTATATATTGGCTAAATAGTCTTAATTTAAACGAAATGTTGCTGCGCACATATATCAGCTACATGTGCCAGACACAGAGCGAGATTTTGAGTTGTTTATGTCAGTCGATGAGTCTGTTCTAAAAACCTTTGTCAGATGTCAGTATTGGTAGGATCCTGAAAAGTCTTGTGCTACCAACTGCGTTTTCTTGTATATCAGAAGAAACTATATTTGACTGCACACTGTGACCACTATTTTTGAACAGGCCTTCCATAGCTCTTGACAAATTGTAACTTTTTGTGGAAACTGTATTGAATGGAACAGACTAAATTTTGTTATTATATATATGCAATCATCTGACGGTTCAAGGTCTCTCAGTTTGCACGAATATATGTATCTCTTCAATAGAGTGATAAATATACGTTTAATGCTTCTTCTATTTATCTCTTTTTGCTAGCTCATTGTATGAATGTATTGTTTGCCATTCCCATATAAATATGACTGTTAGGAAGATATAATTGTTCAAGTGACTTATGTGGGTCACCATATGTCGGGATTGTGAAATATGAGCGCCCAACAACTTAAAATGATATGGAGATGGCCTGGTGACTGTATATAACTTATATGTGGATATCGGCGAATAGCAATCTTATCAATGATAGTGCATATCCGCTCGCCATCCGTGACGCAAACGACACCAAATGTGATTTAATTCATGGTATATCATTAGAGAAAAACATGTATGAATTTGGTGGAATTTGGTTTATTAAATCAATTGTTGATGCAACGCTGACTCGAACAACGCCATATTGCAAAGGTGATTATGTATTCGTTTGGTGGAAATCAGCGACAAAACTATTTCACCATATTTTTTAAATTTCCCCTCCCACCAACAGCGTCATTTTAGAAAATTTTAACCCGCACCCATTATCTTCCTTGTAAAAAGTTACCCCATCTTAGAACGCCTTGGTGCCATCTCGATTGCACAGCGTGAAGTTATATATAGAACGCACACAGACAGACAAAAAGACAGACAGACAGCACGATTTTATTTCTTGTATCATTTGAGAAGAACGTGTCTGAATTTGATGGTAATTGGTACTAAAAAAAATTTGTATCAGTTTTGGTGACCCTCCCGTCCCTATTTCGGACTCAAGCTGCACACACTAAGACTCATTAGAGATGCATATATATGAAATTTTTGAAAATTGGCGAGTATACAAATTCGTATCAAATTTAAGGTCCCCATATCTCTCACCCATGATGTTGAGACAATTGCAGGACTCCCAGTTTCCATTGTTGAAGCAACAGTTTCTTGAACATGAGCCGATGGAGGTGTAGCTCGTAGCGTATTCTCTTCTTTAATAATGACATCTGCAGCATGTCCACAATCAGAGACTCTAAGCACTTCGAGGAACCTGGCATAAGCATCCTGTCCTCTCCGAGCCAAGTCTTCTAAAAGCTGTCTTATCTTGTCCGAGTTCGTTGATTTAGCCTAGCGTAATACAGAATATAAAGATATAGTTTTGTTTTGTTTGATTGGTGAACAATCTCCCATTCGCTTGCCCATTTTAATCCATCGTAATCGCAGAGGTCTCAGAAATCACCGGAGTTTGTTGGACACTGAGAACCAAGTCTGGTTATATATATATACTAGCAGGGTTACCCGGCGTTACCTAGTTAGGTTAATGTATGCTGTGGATATTTGTTGGAATAGAGAATGCTCTCGCTTAAAGTGTTGTACTTTTTCTCATAAATTGCATATTTAAATAGCATCACAAAACATGATTATACAGTCATGGAATATAAGTAGTGGCTCACCTTGACAATTGTCATTCTGTTTATCGCGTTTAATCCGTTCCACCAACAATGAAGTATTTATTTATTTACAACTGCGTATACATTAGACGTTATAAGATGATACATGAACATTATAAACACATTAGTTCGATAAAATATGATAATTGGGTTTTACATATTGAGATGTATCATTCAATCTAGTGGGTTGAACTAAGATCTCGAGGGACACCTGGCTATCATATCTCAATGAAGGTACAGATGTTTCAAAGAAATTTTCAGGTGCTCCTCTGTTCATGGTGCTATATATTGGCTAAATAGTCTTAGTTTAAACGAAATGTTGCTGCGCACATATATCAGCTACATGTGCCAGACACAGAGCGAGATTTTGAGTTGTTTATGTCAGTCGATGTGTCTGTTCTAAAAACCCTTGTCAGATGTCAGTATTGGTAGGATCCTGAAAAGTCTTGTGCTACTAACTGCATTTTCTTGTATATCAGAAGAAACTATATTTGACTGCACACTGTGACCACTATTTTTGAACAGGCCTTCCATAGGTCTTGACAAATTGTAACTTTTTGTGGAAACTGTATTGAATGGAACAGACTAAATTTTTTTATTATATATATGCAAATCATCTGACGGTTCGAGGTCTCTCAGTTTGCACGAATATATGTATCTCTTCAATAGAGTGATAAATATACGTTTAATGCTTCTTCTATTTATCTCTTTTTGCTAGCTCATTGTATGAATGCATTGTTTGCCATTCCCATATAAATATGACTGTTAGGAAGATATAATTGTTCAAGTGACTTATGTGGGTCAACATATGTCGGGATTGTGAAATATGAGCGCCCAACAACTTAAAATGATATGGAGATGGCCTGGTGACTGTATATAACTTATATGTGGATATCGGCGAATAGCAATCTTATCAATGATAGTGCATATCCGCTCGCCATCCGTGACGCAAACGACACCAAATGTGATTTAATTCATGGTATATCATTAGAGAAAAACATGTATGAATTTGGTGGAATTTGGTTTATTAAATCAATTGTTGATGCAACGCTGACTCGAACAACGCCATATTGCAAAGGTGATTATGTATTCGTTGTGTGGAAATCAGCGACAAAACTATTTCACCATATTGTTTAAATTTCCCCTCCCACCAACAGCGTCATTTTAGAAAATTTTAACCCGCACCATTATCTTCCTTGTAAAAAGTTACCCCATCTTAGAACGCCTTGGTGCCATCTCGATTGCGCAGCGTGAAGTTATATATAGAACGCACACAGACAGACAAAAGACAGACAGACAGCACGATTTTATTTCTTGTATCATTTGAGAAGAACGTGTCTGAATTTGATGGTAATTGGTACTAAAAATATTTTGTATCAGTTTTGGTGACCCTCCCGTCCCTATTTCGGACTCAAGCTGCACACACTAAGACTCATTAGAGATGCATATATATGAAATTGTTGAAAATTGGCGAGTATACAAATTCGTATCAAATTTAAGGCCCCCATATCTCTCACCCATAGGGCACCAATTTGGTGTATCTAAACCACACGATAAGATTCCTCGTATCACGGAGAAGAATATGTACATGTATCAATCTGGTGGAAATCGGCACTGAACATATAGATATAATTTGTGTGTCCCTCTCATCTCTATACACCACTGACTCGAATGGCCCTACTTGTGACATCCTTAAACCACACGATTACACTCCTGAGATCATGGAGATGATTGTTTATAAGTTTGGTGATAATCGGCGACTAAACAATGTTTTTATCAAATTTGGTGCCAATCCCTCCCCTCTCCATCTCTCACCCAAACAGCACCACTATGGCGTCTTTAAATCACGATTAGATTCCTCGTATCGTGGATAAGAACGTGTATCAATTGGTGGAAATTGGCGCTAAAAAAGTGTGCATCAATTTTGGTGCCATTGTCCCTTTCAATGCAACCCTGACTCGAATGAGGCCACATTTGACAGATAAAAGCCACACCATTAGACTCCTCATACCATGGGGATGATTTTGTATAAGTGTGGTGGCAATCGGCGACTTATTATCAAATTTAGTGCCAACCCCTCCCAATCTCTCATCCAAAAACAACAATTTGGCGTTGTTAAAGTCCTTGTATCATGAAGAAGAATATATATCAATTTGGTGGAAATCGGCGCTAAAATTAGTTTTATCGATTTTGGTGCCCCTCTCCCCTTCCGTTCATCCCTGACTCAAACGACGCCACTTTTGACATATTTAAAACACACCGTTGGATTCTTCATATCATGGGGATGATTGCATGTAAGTTTCGTGGCAATCGGCGACAGAAAAAAATCTGCCCCCCCCCCTTCCGGGCACTCCTGACGCGAACGGCGCGACTTTTGCCATATTTAAACCACGCCATTAGATTCCTCATATTATGGGGACGATTATATATAAGTTTGGTGGCAATCGGCGACAAATGTTTGTTCTGCCCCTCCCCCTTTTCTGCCCCTGACAACAACGGCGTCACTTTAGAAAATTATAACCCCGACCATTATCTTTCTCGTAAAAAGTTACTCCTAGTAGACCCCTTTGGCATCATCTTGATGGTCCCCTGTGAATTTATATAGAACACAGACAGACAGACAGACATTCGCAAATATAGATATAGATATATATGTGTGTCTGACATTTGCAAACTGAGGTCAGCAGAATGTGACTTTAGTGATGATATCCATTACGGCGAGCTAGCGTCGCCAAATTCCCGCTCTGGGAACCTCATTATGCTTAGGCCTCAACTGCTATGGGATAACTAGGATCAGTCTGAAGTTTCACAGATGAAGTTGGTGATGTTCACCCATTATTCACATCGATTACAGGGGGGGGGGGGGGGGGGGGGGTCGGAAAAGATTTTTTTCAACAGTAGTTGATCAGGAATTGGATTGAATGTGGCTTTATCGCCAGAAAGCAATCTCAACAATCAATAGATATATCTTTCGTTTGGGTGGGGGATTCAAAGTCAATACATTCATAATGTGGAAAATTAGTGGGAAAATAAAGGAAACACCTATTATCCGGTTTTGGCTGGCATTTTGGCCGCCACGTTTATGTCTTTTACCCGGAAACAACATCGTTTGTTCTGGAAATATATTGTATACACTATAAAAGGACTTTTGTTTATAACACGGGTTGATTATTTTATATTGTGCGTCAAATAATAGACTTCTCGAAATTTCAACTTTCAAGTGGCCATGATGGACGCCATTCGGATTTTAGCGGGTTTTGGATATGTTCACCAGGGTGTTCTGCTGCATCGAATGACACCAAATTCAGCTTGTCAAGAACCTTTTCTGGGTTCAACCCTTCAACAGCCAGACTATCATGCTAGCCCGCTGTGCGGCGTAGCATCACTAAATTTACCCTCTGGGGACCTCGTAATGCAAAACTAATGTCCAGGCTTGCTAAGAACTCATTGATTGGTTAGTCGTCACGTTTACCTTTAGACTGGTTAGTCGTCATGTTTACCTTTAGACTGGTTAGTCGTCATGTTTACCTTTAGACTGGTTATTCGTTACGTTTACCTTTAGACTGGTTAGTCGTCATGTTTACCTTTAGACTGGTTAGTCGTCACGTTTACCTTTAGACTGGTTAGTCGTCACGTTTACCTTTAGACTGGTTATTAGTCACGTTTACCTTTAGACTGGTTATTCGTCACGTTTACCTTTAGACTGGTTATTCGTCACGTTTACCTTTAGACTGGTTATTCGTTACGTTTACCTTTAGACTGGTTATTAGTCACGTTTACCTTTAGACTGGTTATTAGTCACGTTTACCTTTAGACTGGTTATTAGTCACGTTTACCTTTAGACTGGTTAGTCGTCATGTTTACCTTTAGACTGGTTATTCGTCACGTTTACCTTTAGACTGGTTATTAGTCACGTTTACCTTTAGACTGGTTATTAGTCACGTTTACCTTTAGACTGGTTATTAGTCACGTTTACCTTTAGACTGGTTATTAGTCACGTTTACCTTTAGACTGGTTAGTCGTCACGTTTACCTTTAGACTGGTTATTCGCCACGTTTACCTTTAGACTGGTTATTAGTCACGTTTACCTTTAGACTGGTTATTCGTTACGTTTACCTTTAGACTGGTTATTCGTCACGTGTACCTTTAGACTGGTTATTAGTCACGTTTACCTTTAGACTGGTTATTCGTCACGTTTACCTTTAGACTGGTTAGTCGTCATGTTTACCTTTAGACTGGTTATTCGCCACGTTTACCTTTAGACTGGTTATTAGTCACGTTTACCTTTAGACTGGTTAGTCGTCATGTTTACCTTTAGACTGGTTAGTCGTCATGTTTACCTTTAGACTGGTTAGTCGTCATGTTTACCTTTAGACTGGTTATTCGTCACGTTTACCTTTAGACTGGTTATTCGTTACGTTTACCTTTAGACTGGTTATTCGTTACGTTTACCTTTAGACTGGTTATTCGTCACGTTTACCTTTAGACTGGTTATTCGTCACGTTTACCTTTAGACTGGTTATTCGTCACGTTTACCTTTAGACTGGTTATTCGTCACGTTTACCTTTAGACTGGTTAGTCGTCATGTTTACCTTTAGACTGGTTAGTCGTCATGTTTACCTTTAGACTGGTTATTCGTCACGTTTACCTTTAGACTGGTTATTCGTCACGTTTACCTTTAGACTGGTTATTAGTCACGTTTACCTTTAGACTGGTTATTAGTCACGTTTACCTTTAGACTGGTTATTCGTTACGTTTACCTTTAGACTGGTTATTAGTCACGTTTACCTTTAGACTGGTTATTAGTCACGTTTACCTTTAGACTGGTTAGTCGTCATGTTTACCTTTAGACTGGTTATTCGCCACGTTTACCTTTAGACTGGTTATTCGTTACGTTTACCTTTAGACTGGTTATTAGTCACGTTTACCTTTAGACTGGTTAGTCGTCATGTTTACCTTTAGACTGGTTATTAGTCACGTTTACCTTTAGACTGGTTAGTCGTCATGTTTACCTTTAGACTGGTTATTAGTCACGTTTACCTTTAGACTGGTTATTAGTCACGTTTACCTTTAGACTGGTTATTCGTCACGTTTACCTTTAGACTGGTTATTCGCCACGTTTACCTTTAGACTGGTTATTCGTTACGTTTACCTTTAGACTGGTTATTAGTCACGTTTACCTTTAGGACTGGTTAGTCGTCATGTTTACCTTTAGACTGGTTATTCGCCACGTTTACCTTTAGACTGGTTATTCGTTACGTTTACCTTTAGACTGGTTATTAGTCACGTTTACCTTTAGACTGGTTAGTCGTCATGTTTACCTTTAGACTGGTTATTAGTCACGTTTACCTTTAGACTGGTTAGTCGTCATGTTTACCTTTAGACTGGTTATTAGTCACGTTTACCTTTAGACTGGTTATTAGTCACGTTTACCTTTAGACTGGTTATTCGTCACGTTTACCTTTAGACTGGTTATTCGCCACGTTTACCTTTAGACTGGTTAGTCGTCATGTTTACCTTTAGACTGGTTATTAGTCACGTTTACCTTTAGACTGGTTATTCGTTACGTTTACCTTTAGACTGGTTATTCGCCACGTTTACCTTTAGACTGGTTAGTCGTCATGTTACCTTTAGACTGGTTATTCGCCACGTTTACCTTTAGACTGGTTATTCGCCACGTTTACCTTTAGACTGGTTAGTCGTCATGTTTACCTTTAGACTGGTTATTAGTCACGTTTACCTTTAGACTGGTTATTCGCCATGTTTACCTTTAGACTGGTTAGTCGTCATGTTTACCTTTAGACTGGTTATTCGCCACGTTTACCTTTAGACTGGTTATTCGCCACGTTTACCTTTAGACTGGTTATTCGTCACGTTTACCTTTAGACTGGTTATTCGTCACGTTTACCTTTAGACTGGTTATTCGTCACGTTTACCTTTAGACTGGTTATTCGTCACGTTTACCTTTAGACTGGTTATTCGTTACGTTTACCTTTAGACTGGTTATTCGTCACGTTTACCTTTAGACTGGTTATTCGTCACGTTTACCTTTAGACTGGTTATTCGTTACGTTTACCTTTAGACTGGTTATTCGCCACGTTTACCTTTAGACTGGTTAGTCGTCACGTTTACCTTTAGACTGGTTATTCGTCACGTTTACCTTTAGACTGGTTATTCGTCACGTTTACCTTTAGACTGGTTATTCGTCACGTTTATCTTTAGACTGGTTAGTCGTCATGTTTACCTTTAGACTGGTTAGTCGTTACGTTTACCTTTAGACTGGTTATTAGTCACGTTTACCTTTAGACTGGTTATTCGTCACGTTTACCTTTAGACTGGTTATTAGTCACGTTTACCTTTAGACTGGTTATTCGTCATGTTTACCTTTAGATTGGTTATTCGTTACGTTTACCTTTAGACTGGTTATTCGTCATGTTTACCTTTAGACTGGTTAGTCGTCACGTTTACCTTTAGACTGGTTATTCGTCACGTTTACCTTTAGACTGGTTATTCGCCACGTTTACCTTTAGACTGGTTATTCGTCACGTTTACCTTTAGACTGGTTATTCGTCACGTTTACCTTTAGACTGGTTATTCGCCACGTTTACCTTTAGACTGGTTATTAGTCACGTTTACCTTTAGACTGGTTATTCGCCACGTTTACCTTTAGACTGGTTATTCGTCATGTTTACCTTTAGACTGGTTAGTCGTCATGTTTACCTTTAGACTGGTTATTCGTCACGTTTACCTTTAGACTGGTTATTAGTCACGTTTACCTTTAGACTGGTTATTAGTCACGTTTACCTTTAGACTGGTTATTCGTTACGTTTACCTTTAGACTGGTTATTCGCCACGTTTACCTTTAGACTGGTTATTCGTTACGTTTACCTTTAGACTGGTTATTAGTCACGTTTACCATTTAGACTGGTTATTCGTCATGTGTACCTTTAGACTGGTTAGTCGTCACGTTTACCTTTAGACTGGTTATTCGTTACGTTTACCTTTAGACTGGTTATTCGCCACGTTTACCTTTAGACTGGTTATTCGTTACGTTTACCTTTAGACTGGTTATTAGTCACGTTTACCTTTAGACTGGTTATTCGTCATGTGTACCTTTAGACTGGTTATTCGTCATGTGTACCTTTAGACTGGTTATTCGTTACGTTTACCTTTGGACTGGTTATTAGTCACGTTTACCTTTAGACTGGTTATTAGTCACGTTTACCTTTAGACTGGTTATTCGTCATGTGTACCTTTAGACTGGTTAGTCGTCACGTTTACCTTTAGACTGGTTAGTCGTCACGTTTACCTTTAGACTGGTTATTCGTCATGTTTACCTTTAGACTGGTTATTCGTCATGTTTACCTTTAGACTGGTTATTCGTCACGTTTACCTTTAGACTGGTTATTCGTTACGTTTACCTTTAGACTGGTTATTAGTCACGTTTACCTTTAGACTGGTTAGTCGTCATGTTTACCTTTAGACTGGTTATTCGTCATGTTTACCTTTAGACTGGTTAGTCGTCATGTTTACCTTT